>CALNHX010010977.1:0-35776 GCA_940337035.1 Agriotes lineatus
CTGCGTTAAAAATGCTTTGAATGTTGGTTTTAACACTAACAAAGCCGCCCACCTTGAAACCCCGTTTCAAATTTTTATAACAGGTCCTAATACATTTCATAAAAACTAATACTAGTGAGATTTATCAATTAAACAACAAGAACAAGAAACAAATGAATAAATGACATAGACAAATATATACACACAACATATAACAAATAAAATCGACATAAATCATGAAAGATGTCCTTTTGTTTCGTGAAATCACTCGCGTTCATTGCTCGGTAGCGGGCATACACCTTTAACTGCTCTGTCATAGAGTCCTCGCACGCTTTTCACCTTCACTACCCGAACTGTACCGTCCTCTCCTGGAAGATGTCGTGCAATTCTCCCCAACGCCCATTGAAGTGGAGGAGCGTTGTTGTCTTTTAGAAGAACCAAATCGCCGATTGCTGGTACAGGAGTAGTGGAGTGATTCCATTTGAACCGCTGTTGCAGTTGATGGATGTATTCGGTTCTCCATCGTTGCCAGAAATGTTGAGTGATTTGCTGTACTCGAGATAGTCTGTTGATTGTTTCCTTAATCACGTCTTCGTCTGGTAGAGCCATCACTGGACCGCCCACCAAGAAATGACCCGGAGTAAGCGCATTCAGGTCGGAAGGATCGTCCGATAAAGGGGAAACAGGACGGGAGTTCAAACAAGCTTCCACCTGAGCCAGTACAGTGCTAAACTTTTCTTGCGATAAACGAGTTTCGCCAATTATTCGTTTCAAATGATTTTTAGTAGCCCTTACCCCAGATTCTGCAATGCCGTTAAAATGAGGACTTTTTGGTGGAGAGAAGCTCCAACACATTCTGTCCTTTCCCAAATAGTTGTTGGTTTCAGAATGATATTTTTCCAGAAACTCGTACAGCCTTTTTATTTCGTTAAAAGCGCCAACAAAATTTGTGCCATTATGCGTATGAATTTTTGAGCATCTTCCTTTACGGGCTGTTAACCGACGAAAAGCAGCTAAAAATGCCTCTGTGGACAGGTTGGAAACCAATTCAAGATGTACAGCTTTAGTAGCAAAGCACACAAATATGCAGACATACATTTTTACTAACTTGTAGCCCCGAGTAACCTTGTCTTTGATTTGAAATGGTCTCACGAAATCTGCTGCGCAGTGATCAAATGCCCGTCGCGGAACTACCCTATCCCTTGGTAGGTCTGCCATCATGTATTATAGGGTTCCCGGATTAAATGTAAAACATGTTTTGCATTGACGGGTTATTCTTTTCATCAAATGTTTACCCTTGACTGGCCAATACCTTTCGCGAATTGAAGCGAGCAATGTTTGTGCCCCGCAATTTAATAATCAAATATGTTCTTGTCGCGCAATAAGTTGTGTAAGTATATGTTTTGGGTCTAATAATATTGGATGTCGCTTGCTGAATGAATATGGGGATTTTCGTAACCTCCCACCTACCCTGATCAACCCAGTGTCGTCGATAAATGGGTACAACGTCACAAGCGGACTTTTCTTCGCCACTTTGCCTTTTCGCTTTAAAATCGTGATTTCCTTCGCAAACGATTGAAATTGACTAATTTTGATCAACCTATTTAAACCTTGATTCAACTCGTCCGGAGTCAAATTACCAATTCTCCTATCCGTCCGAAATCTACAATTCTGTATAAAACGCAATACATATGCCATCACTGCTATCATTGTATTTAAATTCGAATATTTTTGAAACAGATTAAAATCGTCAAAATTTACCGTGACAGTTGTTATATGAATTGTTTTACATTCTGACGGTTCTACTCTATTACAATCAAATTTACTGAGCGGCCACATGAACTCCGGTTTCTGAAGGAAACTGGGCCCGTGTCGCCATAACCGTGAACCCTGAATACCCTGGCTAGACATCCCCCTAGAAATAATATCAGCAGGATTTTCCCCAGATTCGATATGATACCATTCGTTTGGTTCTGTAAAATTTTGGATAATTGATACTCGATTTGCCACGAATGTTTTCCATTGCGTTTGTGTGTTTTTTATCCAATGCAATGTAATTGTTGAGTCTGTCCAACAATATGTTTTGCTAATATGCAAGTTCATTGCCTTATTAATTTTGTTGAATAATTTTGCCACTAGTAAAGCGCCGCATAATTCTAGCCTAGGCAGTAAAACTTTCTTTAGCGGGCTAACCCTACTCTTCGCACATACGAACTGTGTGATAAATGAACCGTCTGATAAATGGCATCTAATGTAAATAACTCCGCCATATGCATTTTCGCTTGCATCTGAAAAAGAATGGATTTCAGTTTCAGTTACATGTTCTGTAAGAACCCAGCGCGGTATATGCATTTGGTTTATGTACGCAAGCTGCTCCTTGTAATCGATCCAACTTTCCTTCAATTCTAAAGGAATTGTTTCATCCCATGAACACTTGTTCAGCCATAATTTTTGTATTATAATTTTTCCAGTAATTATGACCGGTCCCAAATAACCAAGTGGCTCGAAATATCTTGAAATGGTTGATAATATCGCGCGTTTGGTGTTGCCAGTTGGAAATGCGGATATGTCTACTGAATAATGAAATGTGTCTGGGGCTATAACACAACGCCCACTGGTCACAAACCCCAACTCAGAATTTGGTCATAACGCCCAACTTCGATTCTGGTCACAACGCCCAACTTGGTCACAACGCCCAATTTTGATTTTGGTCACAACGCCCAACTTGGTCATAACGCCCAAAAGCGATATTGGTCACAACGCCCAACTTGGTCACAACGCCCACCGACGCCTGTTATAGGAGAGAGCTATCGACGCCACTTAAAGCACCGTTTTGGTCATAACGCCCAACTTCGATTTTGGTCACAACGCCCAACTTGGTCACAACGCCCAATTTCGATTTTGGTCACAACGCCCAATTTGGTCACAACGCCCAATTTCGATTTTGGTCACAACGCCCAACTTGGTCACAAAGCCCAATTTAGATTTTGGTCACAACGCCCAACTTGGTCACAACGCCCAATTTCGATTTTGGTCACAACGCCCAACTTGGTCACAACGCCCAATTTCGATTTTGGTCACAACGCCCAACTTGGTCACAACGCCCAACTTTGATTCTGGTCACAACGCCCACTTTTGATTCTGGTCACAACGCCCAACTTGGTCATAACGTCCAAGTTTGATTTTGGTCACAACGCCCAACTTTGATTTTGGACATATCGGCCAGGCGGCACAGAAAGTAAGAAAAATGTGTACCTATCTAAAATGAATAATAATAAATTAAACTTTTAAGATGAGGTAATAGGTAGGAAAATTTTCAAGTTCCCGTAAGTAGTATTAATATTATTTATTTTTCATAATTCAGTGGCGTAATGCGTTGTCCAAAAAGTTTCTAAATTCGGATTATAACATATATAAAGTTGTATTTTTTATATAGAACTCATAGTTAGCTGTGGCATTATGAGAAAACGGATTTTCTCCCATTTCAGCGACATATGTCGTATGGGATCGAATTATTAATTTTCACTACTTTATAGCAACAATTCACAATTTTTAATATTTCGTAGTTTTCTAGTTGAAAACTTGTGCCATTTAGAATATACGTGATTAAACAAAGTTTTTGCGTTGTTTTAATAACAACGTTTGATTGACAGAATTAATCACGTATGATTGTTGCTTATAATATTATAGTGTCCTTCATATATCCATTCATCAGAACATTTTATTGTCCATTAAAACCTCTGCAGTTTCCCAAATTAAAAATGCATTTGCAAAAATGTAAATATCCTACTTCTATACAAAGGAGGTTCGAAAATATGAAAATGATTGAAGAAAAAAAGTACTCTTATTTTTCAAAATACACAAAAATGTTAATTGGAAGTATTTGTTATAACATATCTATTAATAGTTATTTAACAAACAAGTATGTTAATGAGAACGATTAATAATCGAGACATTTTAATGCGCGAGCGCTAGCGAGCGAGTTAATTGTAGATATTATTAATCGCCGATTAACATACGAGTTAGTTACAATATTTTTCTGTTGATCGTACATTATTAATTTGAAGAAAATCTAATTTTATTCCATGAAAAGAATTTGACACTTAAAGTTTTGACATTAATGGTACCGGGGTGACCATAAATGGTTGTGATTTTTTTCTTAGGTTGGCACTGTTTATGTTGGTGACATTGTAAGTCTATGTCAAATATGAGGTTAGCAGGTTAGGTTTTGAGTCAGTTTGTGTCAAAACTGACGCAAAATCTAACCTGCTAACCTCGAATTTGACATAGACTTACAGTGCCACCAACATAAACAGATTTTTAAAATCGTTTATTAATAAAA
This sequence comes from Agriotes lineatus, assembly GCA_940337035.1. Classification (NCBI taxonomy): domain Eukaryota; kingdom Metazoa; phylum Arthropoda; class Insecta; order Coleoptera; family Elateridae; genus Agriotes; species Agriotes lineatus. Next base: position 4,322 of record CALNHX010010977.1, read on the forward strand.
AATCATTCATTAATAAGTGTCATTAATAGACGATTCTCTATACATTAATGAAACCCATAAATAGACGATCAACGGAAAAAATTATAATTGATTTTTACCTAATTGTTATTTGGTCCGTTTGTTAATAAATTATTTAAAAATTTGACACAAAAACTAAATTTGTTTGCACTGATTCCGAATCACGTCATATCCTGGTTGCTAAGTGAGGGAAAACTCAGGTTTGACAATACTCGTTTATCGTATCCGTTGATAAGTTAACTTTGAAGTATTTCATTTGGTAATACACAGCGTGGTAAGAAAAAAATTGGAGAAACCAGAAAAAAATGTTTTCGGAGCAAGTAACTGTGACTTTATGTTTGACACCTACTTTTAACCTCTTTAAATAATATTTTTGTCTATTTTTGTTTTTTGACAATATCTCACTTATTTATAATAGTTATTTAATCAACAAGTGTGTTAATGAAGGCGATTAATAATCGAAACTGTTTAAAGCACGAACGAGCGATAGCGAGTGAGTGCCTTTAATAGTTGAGATTATTATCGCCCATTAACAAACGAGTTGATTACAAAATTTTTTCGTTGACCGCAACATCTTTTTTTGTGGCGAAAAATTTGATTAATACAACTAACCCCCATGCAAAATATCATCAAAACGCCAAAATCACAAAACAGTTAATTAATGAAAAAGAGTGTATTAATCAAAAACAGTGTATTAATAGATCTATTAATCCATCTTTTTTTTTAAAACAGTTAATTAATGCAAAAGAGTGTATTAATCAAAAACAGTGTATTAATGACGCCTATTAATCCATCCTTTTTTAGGAAAAATAATTAATTAAAATTGAAATTAACAAGCGGTCAACGAAAAAAAATAGATAAAAGTAATTTGACGTTCTTCTGGCACCTTTTTCGATACGAATGCAGTGGGTAGTCAGTAGATGAAATTCATAGTTGTAGGTGGTATCATGAGTAAGAGGATTTTTTTGGTGGTGGAAAATGTGAACATAAGTAATCAAATGTGTGTGAATACAGTTTACGGACTTGGTATGCGTTAGGCATAAACAGACCTATATGCGATTAACATCTAGTATTCGCAGAATCAAAAAGTTTTGTTTTTAGAAAACACTGAATTCTAGGATACTAGATTTTAAATCATATATGTCTACTTCTGTCTAACGCATACAAAGCCCATAAACTGTATTCTAGCTCAATGGACTGCCTATGTTCACACTATCCACCACTAATCTGTATAATATAACATATACTGTCCCTCATAAATTTGTAACACATGGATTTTTTTATCATCCATTTATCAGAGTGTTTTATTCCTGATACAAGTTTCTACATCTTCTCAAACTAAAAATGCACTTGCCAAAATGTAAATATATTCGTTTACAGGGGAGGTTCAAAAATATGAAAATGGTTCAAGAATAAAGTACCGTTATTTTTCAAAATAGACAAAAATGTTATTTAAAGAGGTTAAAAGAAAGTGTCAAACATAAAGTCACAGTTACTTGCCCCGAAAACATTTTTTTTCTGGTTTCTCCTATTTTTTTCTTACCACGCTGTGTATTACCAAATGAAATACTTCAAAGTTAACTTATCAAGGGATACGATAAACGAGTATTGTCAAATCTGAGTTTTCCCTCACTTAGCAACCAGGATATTACGTGATTCGAAATCAGTGCAAACAAATTTCATTTTTGTGTAAAATTTTTAAGTAATTCGTCTCACTCTGACTACGCAGTGTACAGGGATAGCAAGTTGCTTAAAACTGAACACGAAGACGTCAATCATAATAAATCCGCCTTTTGTATTGCAATCGGCTTATTTGTTAATACCTTGTTGAAGTAAACCCTTTTTGTCGCTTCTGCGTCAATTTGAAAAGAGCAGCATACAGTATACCTGAGTGCGGTCTACAAGCAGCAACGCAGCAAGCGAAGTTTGCCTTTAAATAACATTGTCGTATGTTCTCTGTACTGCATAGTCAGAGTGAAACGAGCTATAGAGAATCGTATATTAATGACCCTTATTAATGAATGATTTTTTATTAATAAACGATTTTAAAAATTTGTTTATGTTGGTGGAACTGTAAGTGTATGTCAAATTCGAGGTTAACAGGTTAGGTTTTGCGTCAGTTTTGACACAAACTGACTCAAAACCTAACCTGCTAACCTCATATTTAACATAGACTTACAATGTCACCAACATAAACAGTGCCAACCTAAGAAAAAAATCACAACCATGTATGGTCACCCGGTACCATTAATGTCAAAACTTTAAGTGTCAAATTCTTTTCATGGAATAAAATTAGATTCTCTTCAAATTAATAATGTACGATCAACGGAAAAATATTGTAACTAACTCGTATGTTAATCGGCGATTAATAATATCTACAATTAACTCGCTCGCTAGCGCTCGCGCATTAAAATGTCTCGATTATTAATCGTTCTCATGAACATACTTGTTTGTTAAATAACTATTAATAGATATGTTATAACAAATACTTCCAATTAACATTTTTGTGTATTTTGAAAAATAAGAGTACTTTTTTCTTCAATCATTTTCATATTTTCGAACCTCCTTCGTATAGAAGTAGAATATTTACATTTTTGCAAATGCATTTTTAATTTGAGAAACTGCAGAGGTTTTAATGGACAATAAAATGTTCTGATAAAATGGATATATGAAGGACACTATAATATTATAAGCAACAATCAAACGTGATTAATTCTGTCAATCAAACGGTGGTATTGTAACAACGCAAAAACTTTGTTTAATCACGTATATTCTAAATGGCACAAGTTTTCAACTAGAAAACGACGAAATATTAAAAATTGTGAATTGTTGCTATAAAGTAGTGAAAATTAATAAATCGATCCAATACGACATATGTCTCATAATGCCACAGCTAACTATGAGTTCCATATAAAAAATACAACTTTATATGTTATAATCCGAATTTAGAAACTTTTTGGACAACGCATTACGCCACTCAATTATTATGAAAAATAAATAATATTAATACTACTTACGGGAACTTGAAAAATGTTCCTACCTATTACCTCACCTTAAAAGTTTAATTTATTATTATTCATTTTACTTTCTGTGCCGCCTGGGCGATATGTCCAAAATCAAAGTTGGGCGTTGTGACCAAAATCAAACTTGGGCGTTATGACCAAGTTGGGCGTTGTGACCAGAATCAAAAGTGGGCGTTGTGACCAGAATCAAAGTTGGGCGTTGTGACCAAGTTGGGCGTTGTGACCAAAATCGAAATTGGGCGTTGTGACCAAGTTGGGCGTTGTGACCAAAATCGAAATTGGGCGTTGTGACCAAGTTGGGCGTTGTGACCAAAATCGAAATTGGGCGTTGTGACCAAGTTGGGCGTTGTGACCAAAATTGAAATTGGGCGTTGTGACCAAATTGGGCGTTGTGACCAAAATCGAAATTGGGCGTTGTGACCAAGTTGGGCGTTGTGACCAAAATCAAAGTTGGGCGTTATGACCAAAACGGTGGTTTAAGTGGCGTCGATAGCTCTCTCCTATAACAGGCGTCGGTGGGCGTTGTGACCAAGTTGGGCGTTGTGACCAATATCGATTTTGGGCGTTATGACCAAGTTGGGCGTTGTGACCAAAATCAAAATTGGGCGTTGTGACCAAGTTGGGCGTTGTGACCAGAATCAAAGTTGGGCGTTATGACCAAATTCTGAGTTGGGGTTTGTGACCAGTGGGCGTTGTGTCCAGGCCCCATGTGTCTGTGGTAGGATTCCAATAAACGCCAAGTGTTTTGTTTTGTGTTGATTCGCTAATTTGTATTGACCCAGCTGCTGTATTTGAATCTAGCAATGATTTGGTATTTGAAGACCATTTGTTTAATGGAAATCCCCCTGAATTCAAAATATCTATAATATTCCGTTTGATTATCCTTAAATCGTCTAAACAATCACTACCGCATAACAAATCGTCGACATAAAAGCAAGTCTCGATAATATGGGCAACGCAAGGGTGTGATAACTTATGCTCTATTGCTAATTGATGTAAACATCGTATCGCGAGAAAAAAACTAGCCGATTGTCCAAACGTTACACACGTAAGTTCATACTCCTTTACCGGTTTTATAATATCGTCGCGCCAAAATATTCGTTGATATTTCCTATGATCGGCATGTACTACAACTTGAAAATACATTTTTTCAATGTCCCCAACTAAAACGTATTTATGTTGACGAAAGTTAATTAAAATGCTGAATAAATCCTGCTGTATTATTGGTCCAATGTACTGAGCGTCGTGTAATGAAACACCTGTAGTTGTTTTCATACTGCCATCAAAAACTATCCTTATTTTGCGTTCGCGGTTATTTTTAAAGACGGGATGCTGCGCCAAATAATATGAATGTTCAGCTGGTTGTTGATTGACAACTTCTGTCATGTAATTTAAGTTGATGTAAGCATTCATACATTTTACGTATTTTTTCCTTAATTCTGTGTTGTTCTGCAAACGACGCTCTATACCAAAAAATACCCGTAAGGCTATTTCCCTTGATTCCCCTAATTTATTAATGTTTTCGTTAATTGGCATTTTAACAATGAATCGGCTCATCGGATCACGTGTGTGTGTCTCTGCAAAACTATTTTCGCAAATTTGTTCGGTATGTGTATATGACGAAACTACATCGGCTATGTGTTCAATGTTCCAAAATGTTTCCAGCTGTTTGTTTAAATTATTTTCATTAACCGTACATGTGTTAATAAATATAACGTTTTCTGCGTATGTGTCATGTAATGTGCCTGCTAGAATAAACCCAAATTTCGAGTCGAAAAGTACCATTTCATTGTTTTGTAAATTAATCCGTTTATTTCCCATAATAGACCAAAATATGTCACCCCCGATGAGGATTTTAATGTCACCACCATTTGCGAACTCAGGGTCAGCCAACGTGATGTTCGACGGGATATTTAAAGATTGTGACATTTTTAATTTTGGAAATATATTCGTTATATTTGGCAAAACTAAACACTTAATGGGTATTTCAAATTCTCCCTTTGAATTTTGAATGGTGAAACAAGCTGTTTTATTTATGTTAGTTACAGATTGATTGATCTTTGTGACCCTAGATGAACATTCTTGTGTTTGCAGTCCGATTTTTTGTACTAATTTCTCCCTTATAATGCAGGCCTGAGCGCCAGAATCGAGTAATGCCTTAGCATTGAAATATTTATTGTTTGGTCCCCGTATTCAACTTCAACGATGCGGCTCCGAAGGTCCAAAATTGTTATTGTAGTTTGCCGAACGCTGATTCAAACACCGTTGTTGTTGAATTGAACTTTATTTCTGATTTGAACAAGTGGACTGTATAAATATATCGTAATAACTATGCTAAATGCGTTGTAGCACAGAGCTACCCTGATGGATCTTGACTGCAGCCTGCTTGTACCGAAGATCGCCGGCTGGTCCCTTTGCAGCAACCCTCCGTGACCCCACCCCTGGCTTCCGAGTGTACCCGGCCGCCCCCCTAAAGGCGACGCTGCGTTAAAAATGCTTTGAATGTTGGTTTTAACACTAACACACATGGTTATTTAACACATTCGTGTTCTCTACTTTCAAAAATTTTAAATATTTCTCGTTTGTTCAGCTACCACTTGATTCATCATGAAAATTGTTCTTCAAGTAATAAAAGTTCTTCTTTAAAACCTAGATACAATTAAGGAAGTTTAATGACCAAATGAAGACGCCTTTGGGACGCCCTATGAAGACGGCACAGGGACGTTCTATGATGACGTCATTTGTACGTCCATTACTGAGCTCATGACGTCGCCGACGGTTAATGACCAACAATTGACGACATTTTGACATCAGTGTGCGCCTGGGTAATCACAACTGAAAGTGGTCGTTCACTAGGATTTTAAAAAGAGTGGAATGCAATTTGATTTGTTAAGTAATATTATACTAAGGTCCTGTAGTCGATGTCAGTCGAGAGTACAATTTTCAGTGGAGTCCCACTAAGACATGTGGAGTATTTATCTTTAACAATGCTTTCAACATCTGCGATGACTTGTTTGTGATCAACTGGCCCATATAAAAAAAATGGAGGAATTTTATTCTTGATTACTTTATTAGCTTCCGCAGGTATATCGGTGTTTCTGGTTGATATGGCTTCGCCTGACGGTTCAACATGTTGTGGTAGATAAAATTTGTATCGTTCTAATAACGATGTAGGTTGCCATTGAAACTTTTTCTGTAGTTCACTTATAGGAGGTGATAGGTGGTCTGAGTTTCTTTTGGTTGTCGACATTGTTTTACCCCACTAAGGGGGAAGCAATTAGAAATTTAGTGTAGTTCAATGAGCGTATGAAATATTTCGTTGTATAGTAAATTATAAGTGTGAATTTAACTTACACAGCTGATAGCTGATAAAGCGCCCGGGCTCTTGATATCGCTGCGGTCACTCACTCCCAAGACCGTTCAGCAAGAGATCTCGCGCCGAACTCAAGTCGACATTATAGACTTCTACAAAGGTTCAGCTGTTCACTTATAACTCGTCCACAGCAACAGCTTTCTTCAAATGATGATCCACGATGTAAAACTTCACTATCCCGCATATCTCCACTACATCCAACTGTCTACCTCGAGTCCATCCACAGTAATGGTTCCACACAACTAATAATCCTCGATGTTAACCCTTACACTCATGAAGATCTTCTAATATTTGGGTATTGTTTCACCTTTTACATTTGTTAGTAAATAATATTTCCCTTGGTTTTAAATTAGGTATAGTTTTATTATAAACTAGTGAATCACTCGAGCTACGCTTCGGTGGAAAAGAGTGCTACATGTCACAATCAAAACACATACAACCTTATCATTATACATACAAAAATGTTGATAGATGAACATTGAATATGTATTTGTGATTTAAAATTACACAACTTAATTAAATTAAAAATAATTTAATTTTACTTTACTTTTTCGTACTTTTTTTGAAAATAAAAACCGGCCTACGATCTAAGTCTAAAAATTTGCAAAATTTTAAGCTATCATACAATTTAATCGATTCAGTATCTTCGGAGGAGATAGCGAACAAAGATATGTACATACATACATGCATACAAAGAAAGAGATCACGGATTTTATGTTATTGATTATCCAATATGAAATCACGATCACGATCACGATCACGATAAGCCTATGTTCATCCACTGCTGGATGTAGGCCTTCCCCTTGTTGTTCCACTTATGTTTGTCTTGTGCGATTTGTTGCCATCTCATACCTGCTATTTTTACAACATCGTCTCTCCATCGTGTATTTGGTCTTCCTACACTGCGTTTAGTTTCCCTTGGACGCCAATCTATTACGCGTTTTGTCCACCTGTCATCTTTTATTCTAGCAATATGTCCAGCCATTTTCTGTGTTACATCGATAACTTTTGTCTGATGTCTTATCTCCGGATTTCTTACACGGTCAGATAGTTTTATGTTTAAAATAACTCTCTCATGGGCTCTCTGGGCTCTTGCCATTTTTCTTATGTTATTTTTTGTGTAACTCCAGGTTTCTGTTCCGTATGTAAAGACTGGCAAAACGCATTGATTGTACACTTTACATTTTAAGTTGTTAGGGATATCGGATTTAAAGATGTTACTGAGTTTTCCAAATGCACACCAGGCTAATTTAATTCTTCTGGTTACTTCCTCATTTATATTGTTTTTTGATGTTGTTATTTTTTGTCCCAGATATATGTAACTGTCTACAAGCTCTATGCTGTTCTGATTCAATGTAATATTAATGTCGTTTTCGGTATTGGTCATAGTTTTTGTTTTTGTTATGTTTATTTTAAGTCCTATTTTCTTCGATACGTTATTTAGTTCATCAATCATCGTTTGCAGTTCCTTCGGGGATTTACTAATCAGAACTATATCATCTGCAAACCTTAAGTGATTGAGATTTTGGCCATCAATATTAATCCCTTTGTTTGTCCAGTCGAGTTGGCAGAAAGCATCTTGTAGAGCCGTTATAAATAACTTGGGTGATATGGTGTCACCCTGAAATCACTGGACACTTACTAATTCTGTTCTACATCAAATTCTTGCGTTTTAATTTTCAAAGAATAATAAAAATCTGACTTGTTATTGTTACATCTACTTATATATCTTGTAGCATACCGCATACCTATTTTTGTTTTTAACATTTTAGAGTGCCTCTGCCGCCATATTTTCTCTGTTGCTTTTCTTTTTCAACGTTGAACTTGTTTCGTCTTTGATTTTATCATGAAATGATCCGAACTAATATCAGCCCCTTTATATGACCTCATTGAATCTATGTGATAAGCATGTCCTTTGTTTTATAAGCATTTGATCTATTTGGTTCTTTGTCTGTCCATCCGGAAATTCCCAAGTAACTTTGTCAATATTTTTCTTCTGCATTATGCTTTTTATTACGAGGTTATTTCTTGCTGCAAAGTCAATTAATATTTGGTTATCTATTTATTTGAGAGGCAATAAAACGCAGTAGTCTTCTCCACGTACATTTATTAAAAGGGCGACATGTTTCGAAGCCAAACTGGCTGCATCTTCAGGCCAAAATGATCATCTATAGAGGCATATGGTTAACAATATTGTACAATGTAAAGAGATTAACTTACTGGTTATAAAACAGGTAAAACCACGTGTTCCAAATTATAGGTTAAATTGAGGTTAAGCGCTGAAGGCGAGGTAGTAATAAAAATTCACAAAGAACACCACATTGGAGAAGAAAATTAATCCAATAGCCAGTAAACTACGTTATAAAGATCGTTGTACTGGTTATTACATCAAATTTAACAAATTTAAAAAACGGCAAGTGAAATAGCAACCATTCTCTGACGGAGAAGGCACTAGAATGGGAAATTTTCGGTCAGTACAAAGTAACTAGAACCAGATCAAAAGTCCCTAAATTTAATGACACTGAAACTACCAGAGAGGGTCAGAAAGTAAAAGAACAAAGTTAAAACCAAAAAGGCCAAAGACAAAACAACTATTATTTAATATTTAGGAAAATGTAATTAGTATCAAAATCTGTGACTTCATTGAGTCTGCACTCATTATTGTTAGACATAATTTCAAAAATTTCGAGTAAATTCAACAACCTACCTTTGTTAGCTATATGTAAAATTTTATAATCTTTATTAGGATCAAAGTTGTGGTTATGTTCCAAAATGTGATTGGCAAAAGCTGATTTATTAGGTTGGTCGATATTAAAGTTGTTGTTTTTAATGCAAGCAGATTGTTCTTTGATTCTTTTTCTGAAAGTACGTCCAGTCTGACCAATATAAAAGCAGTTGCATGACGAACAGTCAAGACGGTAGACACCAGACCTATCTAATAAAAGGGTGGGATCTTTATTGAAGACTACCAATTGCTGAAGGGAATTGGTAGTAGAAAAAGAAATTTGAAAATTGTATTTACTAAGTATGTTTTTGATGGACATCGATATAATGCCGTAATAAGGGATTGAATAAAAAGTTTTGTTTTCAAGGTTATTGATAGGGGTTAGGTTTGTAGAAAATTTAATACGGAGTTTATAATAAATAGGTAAAATGAGTTGAAGAGGATAACCGTTTTTGATAGCAATGTATTTAATGATGTTAAATTCATTGTTGAAGTTTTCTATGGACATAGGAATTGAAAGTAAACGTCTGAACAAAAATTGAAAATTAGCAAGTTTATGGGATAAGGGGTGAAAGGAAGAATAAGGGATAGTATGGTCACTACAACTGGGCTTCCTATAAATACTGAAATTTAAAAAATTAGTTGTAGAACTATTGTTTTTAGTAATCAAAATGTCTAGAAAAGGCAAAGAATTATTGTGTTCAATTTCAAAAGTAAATTTAATATTAGGATGTACTGAGTTTAGCCAGGTGATATAATCATCAGTATTAGGGTTATTAGAATTGAAAATAACCAGGATATCATCGACGTACCTGCCCCAGTAAATAATGTTATGAATAAAGGGGGCTTCAATGAAAATTTTGTTTTCCAGGTTATTCATAAAAATTTCAGCTAGCAGAGGTGATCGGTTAAATCCCATGGCCAAACCACACTTTTGTTTAAAAAATGAAGAATCAAATTTGAAAAAGTTTTGTGACAAAGCTAAGTTTAAACAAATGAGTAAAGTTTCAACTTGGTTGTTATTAAGGTCTGAATCAATTATTAAAAGAAATGCTTAATAACCTTGAAAACAAAACTTTTTATTCAATCCCTTATTACGGCATTATATCGATGTCCATCAAAAACATACAATTTTCAAATTTCTTTTTCTACTACCAATTCCCTTCAGAAATTGGTAGTCTTCAATAAAGATCCCACCCTTTTATTAGATAGGTCTGGTGTCTACCGTCTTGACTGTTCGTCATGCAACTGCTTTTACATTGGTCAGACTGGACGTACTTTCAGAAAAAGAATCAAAGAACATTCTGCTTGCATTAAAAACAACAACTTTAATATCGACCAACCTAATAAATCAGCTTTTGCCAATCACATTTTGGAACATAACCACAACTTTGATCCTAATAAAGATTATAAAATTTTACATATAGCTAACAAAGGTAGGTTGTTGAATTTACTCGAAATTTTTGAAATTATGTCTAACAATAATGAATGCAGACTGAATGAAGTCACAGATTTTGATACTAATTACATTTTCCTAAATATTAAATAGTTGTTTTGTCTTTGGCCTTTTTGGTTTTAACTTTGTTCTTTTACTTTCTGACCCTCTCTGGTAGTTTCAGTGTCATTGAATTTAGGGACTTTTGATCTGGTTCTAGTTACTTTGTACTGACCGAAAATTTCCCATTCTAGTGCCTTCTCCGTCAGAGAATGGTTGCTATTTCACTTGCCGTTTTTTAAATTTGTTAAATTTGATGTAATAACCAGTACAACGATCTTTATAACGTAGTTTACTGGCTATTGAATTAATTTTCTTCTTCAATGTGGTGTTCTTTGTGAATTTTTATTACTACTTCGCCTTCAGCGCTTAACCTCAATTTAACCTATAATTTGGAACACGTGGTTTTACCTGTTTTATAACCAGTAAGTTAATCTCTTTACATTGTACACTATTGTTAACCATATGCCTCTGTAGATGATCATTTTGGCCTGAAGATGCAGCCAGTTTGGCTTCGAATCATGTCGCCTTTTTAATAAATGTACGTGGAGAAGACTACTGCGTTTTATTGCCTCTCATTAAGACACCTCCACTAACAGCATGATGGATCACCACCCTATCTATTTATTTATTTAGTTTTATTTATTTAAATAAATGTTGCCCAACAGGTACAAACCCAATTATAGGACAAACACATATAAACTATACTAAATAGTTACATGCAAAACTTAAGAAATCTAATTATCAGTACAGACTACAGAGTTGATAAAGTCAGAACAGAGAAATATTTTATTTAGTCTTCACAAATGCTATTCTAAGCTTTTATCTTTTACTTGCTTTAGACTACAACAAAATATATCAAGTTTGTCACTAACAAGATTACAATAATGATACATAATATAAATGGGAGATTTTACAAGACATTAGTTTTAGCCACTGGAAGATAAAATGCATAAACATTCCGGACTGGCAATTTTAGAACAAAAATATTTAGTTTACTTAATAAATCAGAACACTGAATTAATTTGTATAAGAATACTAAGCCACTTTGCTTTCTATGAGACTCAATCGATATACAATTAAATGCATTCAGTAGGATAGTGTGATCAAAACCGCGCTCAGGACACACATGATTGACTTTAAACTACAGATATTTTAACATTTTTCTTTCTACGCTTTCTAACATGTTTTTATAATATTCATGTGTCGGCTTCGAAATAGCAGAACAGTCCTCGATCTTAGTTCTAACAAGAGAATGGTATAGAATTTTTATTGAATTTGGTCCACGAAATGATTTTGTGCTTCGGATAACAAAGTCTAGAATTCTATTGGCAGCTTCTACAGATTCAGTAATGTGCGGATTAAAACGTAGTTCCCAATCAAACAACACCCAGATCTTTAATTGTATAACAGCGCGTAAGAGAGTCGCCATTACTGGTATAGTTGTAATTAATTGGATTAGATTTCCTCGAATATGACATTACATTACATTTAGATGTGTTTAAATGCAACTTGTTTAAACAGCACCACTGGTACAATTTATCTACATTGTGCTGCAAGGTTAAACAATCAGTAGCAGACGCAACTGAAGTAAAAATCTTAATATAGTCAGCGAACATAAGCAATTCACAGTTCATATTATATGCGATATCATTAATGAAAAGCAGGAAAAGCAAAGGTCTAAGGTTAGACTTATGTGGCACTCCAGGCTTAGCAACAAAAGTTTGAGAATTATATTCACCATATAAGACACATTGCAGCCAGTTCGTCAGGTAAGAATTGAAAAACGTGATATGTGGAAGACTAAATCCCAGACAGTTTAATTTATTCAGCAATATTCCGTGATCTATACGGTCAAAAACTTTGACATATCTGTATAAATCACGTCGACCTGACCTCGTTTTTCTACAACTTCGGAGATTGACTGTGTTAAATAACATAAATTCGTTAAACTTGACCCTTTTTCAACAAAACCGTGTTTATATAAACGAAATGATATTTTTTATGCGGCCGTAAATACTATTATACATGACCATTTAAAAACCTTCGCAATGTTGGATAAAATCATCAAACTGATCACCGCTTTTGAAAACTGAACATATTCTATAGCTCGTTTCACTCTGACTATGCAGTGTACAGGGATAGGGCTACAGTATTGCCATATTTCCCCAGCAAGTCGCTTAAAACTGAACACCAAGACGTCAATCAGAATAAATCCGCCTTTTGTATTGCAATCGGCTTATTTGTTAATACCTTGTTGAAGTAAACCCTTTTTGTCGTTTCTGCGTCAATTTGAAAAGAGCAGCATATAATGCAAAATAATTGAGTTTAGAGTGCGGTCTACAAGCGGCAACGCAGCCGGCGAAGTTTGTCTTTAAATAACATTGTCGTATGTTCTCTGTACTGCATAGTCAGAGTGAAACGAGCTATAGCAAGCTTCCACTCATCTGGATACATAGAGTGTTTGAGAGACGCATTAAATATGATCGTAAAAGGCCTGCTAAAAAAGTACTTGCCATCCCTTAGAACAAAGCTAGGTATTTGAGCAGGCCCTGCAGTCATCGTATTGCTCAATTTACGCAATGCGCAGACAACTTCATCTTTAGTTATATTACATTTGTTTATAGATAAGCTACTCGACTGAACATTATGACTAACAGGAGCAACGGTAGAATCAATATATATTCTACTAAAGTGTTCACCTAGGATATTAACAATATCTTGTGGATTTTTATATTCAACATCTCTTTTATTTTTCCCGGTATTCTCGTAGTACCTACCCTGTTTATTATTGATGTAGGATCAAAAACTTTTAGGATCATTTGTGACTGATTGTTCAACAGTTATGAGATAGTGTTGATAAGAAGTGGCTATTTGAGTTTTAACGAGTACTCTAATTTGTTTAAATGGTTGCGAATACCATACTGACTTGGTATATATTTTTTATGGTGGATAATTATTTGTTTTGTTTTTGTATAGCGGGATATGTTTATAAAAAATCGTATACAATATTCGATAAAATTCCCTACATAAATCGTTCGGATTTGCGATATTATTTAGTATATTCCAATCGGCATTTAACAAGTCCTGGTACAATGCTGGATAATTTGCTCTCTTAAAATTATAGACTTTACACCTGAATTATGTACAAAATTGTTTTTTTTTAAGTTTTTTGAAAGGGAAACAATATATGTAAAGAGGGATAATGCGTGCCTTCACTAACAATCGGTATTAACTCACGTGTTGCTTCATAAATTTTAATATTAGTGAAGACTAGATCAAGAATTCGGAACATTATTAAGTTGCCTTAAGTCTGCAATATGCATGTAATTATCAATTATTCTACTAGTATTTAAATGACTGCTAACATTCCTCTCCTCAGTCTTTAATTCCCAGTAGGGAATGTAGTGGCCACTGCGGCATCTCGTATTGTTCCTCTCCATTTTACTCGGTCTTGTGCTTCGGTCGTGAGTGTATGCATAGGCTTTCCGATTAATTTTGTGACTTGATCTATCCATCTGGAAGGCGATTGGCCTCTGGATCTTTTTCCTTCTACCTTCCCCTGTATTACTAATCTTTCCATGTTGTCGGGTTCTTTTCTCATAATATGTCCAAAGTATCTTAATGTTTTGAGTTCTATTTCGTTCGACAGTCGTCTTTTGATATTGAGTTCTTGGAGTATTGATACATTTGTACAGTGTTCTGTCCATGACATGTTCAGCATTCTCCCCCAGCAGAACATTTCTGTGGCATCGACTTTCTTCCTCTCTTTCTGTCTGAGAGTCCAGGATTCGCTGCCGTATGTTAGAATGGAGAAGATTAGATATTGTACCAATCTGCATTTTATTTTTTTCGATATGTTGTTGTCTTTCCATATTCTTGTTGGTTTTTTCATAGCCGTTCTAGTCATTTCACATCTTTTCCTGATTTCTTTTTCTGTTGAACCGTCGTTTGTTATTAGTGACCCCAGATACATGTACTGTTGTACTACTTTATATCTGTTTATTTCTTGTATGTCGGGTCTGTTGTTATGTGGTCTGTCTATAATCAAAATCTTTGTTTTAGACATGTTTAGTTCGAGTCCTAATTTTGTGCTTTCTCTTGCTACACGCTCTATAATATCTTGTAGTTTGTCTTCGCTGCTTGCGAGCAGAGCCGTATCGTCGGCGTATCGTAAGTTGTTTACTTTTTGTCCATTGATTGAGATACCGCCTTCAAAGTTTTCTGTGGCTTTTCTCATTATAAATTCTTCATATATGTTAAAGAGTTGAGGCGATAGGATGCAGCCTTGTCTAACCCCGCATTGTGGATGGAATTCGTCGGATAGCATTTCGTTCACTTTGACTCTGCCTGTACTATTTTTATATAAGTTGTTTATGAGATTTATTAAATGTTGAGGTACTCCCATTTCGTATAATACATCCCATAGTTTGTGCCACTTAACTTTATCGAATGCCTTGTGTTAGTCGATGAAGCAGATGTATAGGGGGATATTGAATTCCCTGGCTTTTTCTATTAGTTGTCTCAATTTTAATATATGATCTCTGGTGCCTCTTCCTGCCATGAAACCCGCTTGGTATTTGGGAGTTTAAATAGGCTTTGAGTCTTTCATTAATTATGTGAAGGAGGACCTTGCTCGTGTGTGATATTAATGCGATTGTACGGTAGTTTTCGCATTTAGTGTTACTACCTTTTTTGTGGATCGTTATAAACATACCTTTGGTCCATTCCTTATGCCATTTCTGGGTGTGCCATATCTTGTTGCATAGGGTGTGTAGTTCTTCAACTCCTATTTGGTCAGCTGCTTTTATTACCTCTGCTGTTATTGCATCTGGACCAGGGGCTTTCTTTGGTCTCAGTTTGTTGACAGCAGATGCTATTTCGCTTAGTAATATATCGGGTTCTTCATTGTAGTTGTCTATTGTGTACGTGATTTCATGTTGGTTTAGATTTCCAGAGTACAGTTGTTCACAGTATTGTCTCCAGGTTTCTGCTACGTCGTGTATGTCTGTTTTTGTTTGCCCCTTTTGATCTTCGATCGCCCAGGTTTTGGGTTTGAAATCGCGCGTTAAAAATTTTATTTTTCGAAAGAGGTCTGCAGGTTGATTTGTGATTGCATGGTTTTCGATCTCTTTGCATATCTCAAAATAGTAGTTGTTTTTGTCTTGTTTACATGCTCTTTTTATTTCACGATCTAGTCTTTGCCAGTTGTTCTTGTCTTCGCCACTATGTAATCCGGTTTTTGTTGCTTCTCTTCGTTTTTCTATTAATTTGAGCGTGTTGTCGGATATCCAGTGTTTTCGTCTGGGTTGCGTTTTGCTCATGTTCGTATTGGTTGCTTCTAATAACCTGTTCTTAATGTCGTACCATATTTCTTCGGTAGATGAATTAGTATTATATCTTGGCTCAATCTGTTTTAGATGGTTGAGAAATTGATCTTGGTTTTCTATTCTTAATATTTTCTGATGTTGTTGTTGAGTGACATTTCTAAGTTTAATGCGGATCGTTGCTAACAATAGCATCCCATAAAGACGTAACATTAAAATCCCCTAAAATTACAGCGTTCTTGGGTTGAAACTGCTAAAAAGAAATTAGGAACGTTTCGAGAATAGCAACGGGTGGTAGGGATGGGCGCGTGACGTGAAAACAGTCGTGTCACGTCGTGTCACGGCGTGTCACGTCGTGAACGTGACTAATATTTGAAAATCGTGACGTGAACGTGATTGAACGTGAGTGATAAATTTCCAAGGCGTGATTCACGTTTCACGTTAACTTCACGTTAAATATTTAATAACGAATAAAAAACTGCAAGGTGCCCCGGGTGCTGATTACATATTATTTTTAAATCAAAATTTTAATGTGTAGATGTGTAGACGAACTTATTATTCTAATAAAAGTAATGTTTTGTTTTGTATACTCGGCTTAACGCTAAAAATGTTAATTACGTTTTATTATTAAACCAAAAATGTATTGTGTAGATAAACCTATTTTTAGAAAAGCAATGTTTTGTTTTGTATACTTGCCTTAACGCTCAAAATGTTGATCTTTGTACTTAAAAGTACTTTTAAACCCACGAATTAAGTGTTGCCTAGCAACATATACCTTCTGTAGTCATACCAATAAGGGAAACGTCAATTCAAATGACAGCGTATATACCAATGATATTAAAAGTAATGTCTTAGAAGACAGCTCCCAGAAATGTATTTGCGAAAAATCAGTATTTATTCCTTGTCGTCAGTTATTATAGTCGATTTTCATTTGTTTCTTTTTATATCAAATATTCTGATTGCAACATATCACGTAAATTATGTCACGTGCAAAACATATTTTTAGTTCTGTTTAGGGTTTTTTCATTGGTTTTAAATTTGAACATTCTGTTCTATCTGAATCTAAATTTTGAAATAAAAGCTGCGTGTCACGTCGTGAGCGGCGTGTCACGCCGTGAACGTGAGCGTGAACGTGAGCGTGAACGTGCGTGAACGTGCGTGAACGTGAGTGTTTAAAGCAAGCGTGAAACGGGCGTGACGTGAGCGAAAACTCACTCACGCGCCCATCTCTAACGGGTGGTGTGCGAGGAATATATACTACAAAAAAGTACAATACCTACATAAAAACCAGAAGCACACTTGCAACCCAATAAATCCACATCTGATAAAACATGGCTTATGTGCTTAGTATCAAGTCTTTCAATACGCACGGAATTTTTAAACGCAAGTAGAACACCTCCACCACGTGATAGACTGTTTGCTACAAAGTCACGATCACTTCGAAACATATTATATACCTCAGTACACAAAAATTCTGAACTTATGACATCCGTTGAAAGCCAGGTTTCCGACAGGGCAATGACGTCGAATTTACCATCAGATGTAAAAGATAGAAGTTGCTGCATTTTATTTTTTATGCTACGAACACTTTGGTAGTAAGTTGGGCGACACTAGTTTTTTTGAATAACTGCTGGAACTCCCTTAATGTATTTTTTCGTACACTAGCATTGAAAGCGCTGCTTTGCCGAACAATTTATTAATTAGAAAGTTACACTTTGCGGTATTCGTACGGCAAAGTAGTACTTTGTGGTATTCGTACGGCAAAGTAGCACTTTGCCGTACGAATTTCACTTTGCCGTACGAATACCGCAAAGAGTACATTTGTAATTAATAAATTTTACGGCAAATCCAGATGAGGGGATAAATTTATTATTCCGTTTTGTATGCTAGTGTACGAAAAAATATTTTATCTACGACAGTGTGTAAAATTGAGTTTTAGTTGGCAGTTTTAAGTTTGTAAAACGACTGTTTAATAACATGTTTTCATTAGTTTACGTCGTCAGTAGTAACGTGTTTAAAAGATTTCATTAGGCACGTTGTGAGTAGCAACGTGTTTTAAAATTTTTAAAACACCCAAAATTACGACCGGTTGCTATTAATCCTAATTTACATTTAATTTTTTGTCATATTTTCCGTATTTTCTAGATTCTATCGTAGATAAAATATTGTACGATACACATGCGTAAAGCATCTTTAGCTACTCGCGGGGCTTAAAACGCTCGCTCACTCGCGTTTTAACTCTACCCCACTCGTGCCTAAAGAGTAGCTTTACGCACTTGTATCGTAAATTACTATTACGAAACTCGTATGAAAGTGGCTTGTCCATACTCGTCTCGAAATTCCGGACTCGGCCTAACTGCCTCTTCCGGAAACATCTCACTCGTACTGAAAAGCTCCACTTTCTATACTTGTCACGTAAATTACTATTTTTGCATAGTGATCGTGAAAGCCGTCTTTTTTTAATGAAAAATCGTATTGAAAGTTCCACCTTTTTTAACACAAAAATCGTGAAAAAAAGTACACTTTTTTTAACTATTTTATTGAAATGTCAATTTGACAGTTGTCAATTCTGAGGTCCTTTTCGACTAAATTTCGACCAAGAGATCACTACGTGTACACACGTTTTCAAAGTCCTTTTTTTCATTCATTTGCTTGATTAACTGCAAATTCATGAAAAAAACGTATGACTTTCAAAACTAGTTGTACAAATTAACATGTGAGCAAATGAAAACGAAATCAAGCTTGGCTTTGAAATATTTGTTATATGAATAATATGTTGGTGGCACTGTAAGTCTATGTCATATTCGATGTTAGCAGGTTAGGTTTTGCGTCAGTGCCACCAACATATTATCCATATAACACATATTTCAAAGCCAAGCTTGATTTCATTTTCGTTTGCTCACATGTTACTATTATGGTGATCTTGTCCTCGCCACTATCAACGAGCGCCTTCCATTCAGTTTTACGCTTAACCAGAAGTTCACGTTAAAATTGTGTTTCATCATTTCTTAGAAAGATGGTGTGAAAATTGGAATTCGGCTTCAAAAGATGCTTAAGAAGAAAATAACGGACTTCGCCCACATTAGAAAAAAGTTACGCGAACAGGGCGTGGTCTGTTGGCATCATTGTCGCGTAAACCCAGTCGAATAATATTTTGGTTAGTAACTGTATGTGTACCTATAGGCTTAATTGTTTCCAAAATCTGAGCAACTGTTGAGGCAGTATTAGTGTCATCTTTTTGAGCTACTCCATAAAGAATTATGTTGTTTTCGGTTTTGATCTGTTCACGCACTTCTCGGATTACAGATTCAAAACATTCGGGTGTTAGATCCTTTAATACCGTAGATTTCCACTCAAGTTTTTCAAGGCGGGCAGATACATTTTTCAAGAGTTCTTTTAGTTCGGAAAAATTGCCTGAATTCAAATTGCATGGTGTACAATAGAATTTTACATTCTTAGTGTGCTGCCGTGTAATGCGCTTTACATCATTAGCATCTATTTGGACACAGTTAATGTATACAGGGTTTTTGCATCCATCTCAGAGTAAAGTAGTCAAGTTATCGGTTTTGTTGCAGTAAATGCACTTTCTTATTGGAATTTTCCAAAGATGGACGCCTCAACCTTCAACAACGAAATTTGTATCACAACTCGCAACACTAATCAGTTTCGTGGCTGTTGGGTGAATAGAGCGAAGTAAAACACATTAGTTATTTTAGCATTTTTAATTTTGACTCTCCGAACACCCATTCGCTCTTCGCCGCTTCCTTCAGTGGACTGTGTGGCGAGGTCGCTAATCTGGCCTCAGCAGATGGTTGAACACCTGCAACGCCAGCTGCGCTAGACCTAATACAAAGTGGCGGGAAGATATATGCAGTAACATACTCCCTTGAAATACAGTTTCAACATAATTACAGTAATATAAAGGTATTATGCTTATTCTAATGAGAATTGACTTATATATGATACATTCAAACTTAAATCTAATGAAATTCAGCACTGTGTAGCGCAAAGTTCTATTTTTAGTCTTGGATGGGTAGTAGACAAATCTTTGTTATTGCGCGTTTCAATTCACCGGACGAGGTTTTTATAGTCACCACTCTCACTACACCGTCACTTCCTGGATGGATGGAACTGATTCGCCCCAATCGCCATTTGAGTGGAGGTAGATTTTCGTTTTTAATCACAACCAAATCTCCAATCTTGACATTGTCCTGTTGTCTGGTCCATTTCTGACGTTGCTGCAGCTCGGTGATGTATGTCTGAGACTACCGTCGCCAAAATTGTTGTACCCTTTGTTGTAAGTACTGGAAGCGCGAAAGACGGCTGACAGTAGCGTCTTCGTAGATTGGATCTGGTACACTGACTCCACTTCGACCAAGCAAGAAATGTGAAGAAGTTAAAGGTTCATAGTCGTTTGGTGAGGTAGATATGGGGTACAAGGGTCGAGAATTTAGGATACCTTCAATTTGTGTAATTATTGTTAGAAACTCCTCGAAGGTGACTAATGCATTTCCTATTGCTCTTTTCAGATGATATTTCGTGGACTTAACACCCGTCTCCCATAACCCCCCGAAATTTGGACTATTAGCAGGAATAAAATGCCAATCAATATTTTCGTTGTTTTCTGTAACTTCTATTTTACGGTTATTTGTAATTAAAAATTTTCCTAATTCTCGTAATTCAGACGCTGCGCCTACAAAGTTTTTCCCATTGTCAGAATATATATTAGCAGGTTTACCGCGCCGAGCTACAAATCTACGCAATGTTGCCAAGAATGCCTGAGAAGTTAATTCGGTGACCGCTTCCAAATGTATCGCCTTTGTTGTAAAACAAACAAATAAACATATGTAACATTTAAATGTTGATTTTTCACGTCCTTTCTGAGGCTTTACGAGAAATGGAACGGCGTAATCGACCCCAGTAGTGTGAAAGGAGTACATCGGAACAACTCTGTTTTCAGGTAAATTTCCCATTAATTGAATCAATTGTTTTGGCTTTACTCTAGCACATCGTACACAATGATATACTATCTTTTTTGCCAAAGCTCTCCCCCCCCGTGGGCCAATAACGATCTCTTACACTAGCTAATATCAACTGTGGACCGCCATGTAATAACCGCTTGTGTTCATATTGGAGTATTAATTCAGAAATTGGATGTTTTCCACAAATTAAGTATGGATGCCTCTTGTTGAAGCTAAAATTGGAATTTTGTAATCTCCCACCGACACGTAATAAACCTTCTGAATCAATAAATGGTGATAAACGCCCAATTTTTGATTTTAGTTGTGTCTTTTGGACTCCCTTTAAATATTTTAATTCCTGAGGAAAGCTTTCTCTTTGTGATAGACCAATGAGTAATTTAGCCGATATATTTAACTCGATTATTGAAATACTACTATTTAAAATTCGTTCCGTTGTTGGTTTCCGACAATTATTGATAAATCTCAAACACCATGCTACTGTGCGCTGTAATTTATTCCAACACGAGAAACTTGTAAAAAACAAATTTTCACCTATAATATTTGCTAGGTTTGATACTGTATCTACAATTTCCTTGCATTCTGGGACCTCTTGACCGTTTAATGAAAATTTAGAAAGAGGCCATTGTGTTAACCAATTAGGACCTTTCCACCAAATTGAATTAATCAAATGTTTTGGTAGTACCCCGCGAGATATTAGATCTGCTGGATTATCTAAAGTCCCTATATGATACCAATCCTTTGTATTTGTCAGTTTCTGTATTTCCGATACTCTGTTGGCTACGAATACCTTCAACACATTTGAAGACATTTTCAACCAGCTAAGCACAATTGTAGAATCACACCAATAATAAACTGCCATAAGCCGCTACAGAAGCATCTAAAAATGTGTGTATTTCTATATGCGAATAATTGTTGGAACATACAAATCGCGGTATTTCAATTTTGTTTAATGTGTTTAACTCGTTCCTATATTGTATCCAGATCATTTCAATTTCTTGCGGTACAGTGTCATCCCATCCCAAATTATTAAACCAAAGCTGTTGCAGCATTATCTTGGCTATAATAACACATGGACCAACAAGCCCCAAGGGATCATACAGTTTTGAAATTGAAGATAGAATTGACCTTTTTGTTATTATTTCTTCTTTAGACTCTGAATCGTTTATTTCGTATTTTAAATAGTCTGAAAGTTGACACCAAATTATGCCTAAAGTTTTTACGACGTCCTTATTTCCGATATGTAAAGTATCCTGTGTGTCATTACACGAATTGATTTCCTCTAGAATCTGCGCATTATTAGATACCCATTTCCGAAGCTTGAAGCAAGCTGCTCCTAAAATGGAGTTAAGATCCTTGTACAATTGAATCGCAACCTCCATATTGTCAACTGACGTCAGAAGATCATCAACATAGTAGTCTTTAAGTATAACTTCCAAAGCTAAAGGAAATGTGTCCTTATATTCATACGCTACTTGATGTAATGATCTGATTGCTAAGTATGGAGCCGATGCAGTTCCGTAAGTTACCGTATTTAAAACATAATGTTCTAATAAATCTGATTTATTTTCACGCCACAGAATTCGTTGAAAGTTTCTGTCATTGGGATTTATTAAAACCTGTCTGTACATTTTCTCTATGTCTGCTGATAAAAAGTACATGTGTATTCTAAATCGCAATAAAATATTAAACAATTCTTCCTGAATCACCGGACCTATATGCTGAATGTCATTTAACGAAATATTATTTTTGGTTTTACACGAACCGTCATACACGACACGTAATTTTGTGGTTGAGCTGTTTTCCTTAAAAACTCCGTGATGAGGTAAATAATAGCAATTATCTATATTCACATTTGGTTCCCGAATTTTTGACATATGCCCCATAACTTCATATTCCCTCATAAATTCTACGTACAATTTTCTTAAGTCGGCATTTTTTTCTAATTTCCTTTCCAAACTGCAAAATCTTGAATTAGCCGTTTGTAATGAATCACCTAATACTGAAGTGTCGTTTTTAAATGGTATGGAAACCACAAATCTACCTTCAGAATTTCTAAAAGTGGTTTTTCTGAAATGGTCTTCACAATATTGCTCGTCGTTTGTAAACCGCTTGCCGCAGTCTATTTCCTCTATATCCCAAAATGCTTTAAGTTGATTATTTAGATCAATGTTTTTTGTAAAATTGCATGTAACTTTCTTATTATTTATTTGATTATAATTAATTGGTCCCGACAAGACCCATCCCAGTTGTGTGCATTGTAATACAGGTTTATTTTTACCGAATTTAATTTGATCTCGACAAATTAATTCCCAAAATATGTTGGCCCCTAATAATAACTCAATTTTATTGGATTTGAAAAACTCATTGTCAGCTAATTTTATATCCTTGGGTATCTTTATTGCTGTAGCATCACATGAAAATAATGGAATATTTTCAGTTATTCTATCTATTACAAAGCAAGTGATAGTAGTGGCGAAAGAATAATCGCAACTCTGTACTTGTATTTCCGTTTTGTATTTAATTTTGGAGACAATTTGATTTATTCCCACTACTGATAAATTAATTTCCCATTTTCTTAAGCCTAACTTATCGCATAGCTTAGAAGTAATGAATGTGCTTTCAGAACCAGAATCTAATAAGGCCCTACACAAATTATACGACCCTGTATAGAACAATTTTTGAAAACTCCTGGCGCAGAGGAAGAAAGTGGAAGCACGGCTGGAGATCCTTTTGTTTCAACGCCTGACAGTCAGCAAGTCGTCCCCATAGAGCCACAGATTCCATCGACTTCGACAGAGTCTTGTACTCCAGAAGAACCAGAGGACATTGAAAGTGGGAGTTTAGAAGAACCAGCTTCATGGCCTAAATCACTTGATAATTCAACAATTGAAGTATTAGTAAAAATGGGACCTACACAAGTAAAAAATTTTTCATTTCCTTTAACAGAACAAGGGCGCTTTTCGGTTCATTATTATACACGAACATTAGCAAATGGTGGAAAAATACCTCGTATGTGGCTAATTTATTCCATTAAGTTAAATTGCGTTTTTTGCTTTTGTTGCAAAATTTTTGGGACCAAAAATATTCAGTTAACAGATGCTGGTTTTTCAGATTGGAAACATCTTTCTAATAATTTATCCAGACACGAACGATCAACTGATCATATTCAAAATTATAAATTATGGACTGAATTAGAAAAAAGATTGAGTACTTACACAACAATCGATCACCAAGAACAACGTATTTTTAATTTGAAACAACAATATTGGTGTAATGTTTTAGAACGTATTGTTGCAATTATATTATTATTGGCAGGACAGTGTTTAGAATTTCGTGGGTCATCCAATAAATTATTCAAATCAAACAATGGAAACTTTTTGAAGACGGTTGAAACATTTGCAAAATTTGATGCAGTTCTTTCGGAACATCTAAAAAATATTCAAATCAGTAAAATTTCACATAAACGTATGCCTCATTATTTAGGAAATATTATTTTTGGTTTTACACGAACCGTCATACACGACACGTAATTTTGTGGTTGAGCTGCTTTCCTTAAAAACTCCGTGATGAGGTAAATAATAGCAATTATCTATATTCACATTTGGTTCCCGAATTTTTGACATATGCCCCATGACTTCATATTCCCTCATAAATTCTACGTACAATTTTCTTAAGTCGGCATTTTTTTCTAATTTCCTTTCCAAACTGCAAAATCTTGAATTAGCCGTTTGTAATGAATCACCTAATACTGAAGTGTCGTTTTTAAATGGTATGGAAACCACAAATCTACCTTCAGAATTTCTAAAAGTGGTTTTTCTGAAATGGTCTTCACAATATTGCTCGTCGTTTGTAAACCGCTTGCCGCAGTCTATTTCCTCTATATCCCAAAATGCTTTAAGTTGATTATTTAGATCAATGTTTTTTGTAAAATTGCATGTAACTTTCTTATTATTTATTTGATTATAATTAATTGGTCCCGACAAGACCCATCCCAGTTGTGTGCATTGTAATACAGATTTATTTTTACCGAATTTAATTTGATCTCGACAAATTAATTTCCAAAATATGTTGGCCCCTAATAATAACTCAATTTTATTGGATTTGAAAAAGTCATTGTCAGCTAATTTTATATCCTTGGGTATCTTTATTGCTGTAGCATCACATGAAAATAATGGAATATTTTCAGTTATTCTATCTATTACAAAGCAAGTGATAGTAGTGGCGTACTTGTATTTCCGTTTTTTATTTAATTTTGGAGACAATTTGATTTATTCCCACTACTGATAAATTAATTTCCCATTTTCTTAAGCCTAACTTATCGCATAGCTCAGAAGTAATGAATGTGCTTTCAGAACCAGAATCTAATAAGGCCCTACACAAATTATACGACCCTGTATTATTTTTAATTTTTAAAATAGCTGTGGATAATAACACTTGATTACATACACTACCATATGTTGCAACTACAGTATTTCCACCTCGTTCTATTGCCGGTGTATCTACATTATTAATTTGTTGCCCTTCATCACTAGTATTGTGATTTGAGTTATTAAATTGCAACAGGGAATGATGTTTCTTTCCGCATCGTCTACAACCCCCAGCCCTGCAGTTCATGCTAACATGATTTCGCTTTAGGCAATTAACACAAAGACGTTTACCCTTTGCTTCGGCCGTCCTGTCGTTGGGACTTAAAATTAAAAAGGATTTGCAAGTGTAAATCATGTGGCCCTTGTCATTGCAGTACCAGCAAGTAATATTATCAGAATTTCCTGAAGTACCATTTGCAATTGCTACCAATGTGGTGGTCATTTCACTCTGTTTGGGATTATATTTATTGCCTGAAACCCGCTTAGCGTTTTGGTTCTCCAAATTTTCCAAAAGTACACAACGGTCTTTTAAAAACGTTTGAAACTCGGCAACCGTTGGTGACGCATTTATAACCTTTTGTTCCCATTCACGTTTTGTATTAGTATCCAATTTTTACGATATTAAGTATAATAGCAATGTGCCCCACTGATTTACCGGTTGACCCAGCGCTTCTAAAGAAAATAAATGTTTTGAAAAATCATCGATCAATTTCCGTAATTCACTAGCACATTCGTTTTTAACAACAGATAGATTAAACAGTGCCTTTACGTGGTTATTAATTAACAATTTCTTGTTGTCGTAACGGTCACACAATAATTTCCAAGCAACTAAATAGTTTGCATCACTTATCGGTAAAGATTTAATTAATTGGGAAGCTTGCCCCTGAAGCGTCGATTTTAAGTAATGTAGCTTCTGAATGTCCGTTAAATCATAGTTATTATGAATAATTGAATTAAAAGTATCTCTAAAGCTCAACCATTCTGAGTAATTCCCAGAATATACGGGTAACTGGAGTACTGGTAATTTTATTTGTCTGCTAATATTGAAAGCATTTACCGAATTCGAACGCGATTCGTTATCCAACGCGGTTTTATCCTGCGTATTTCCCAATTTATAGTTTGAAATCAATAATTTTTCCTTTGCAATTGCTGCATAATAAGATTTTTTAAAAGCGTCACGTTCATTATATTGTTCTTCTAGTTTAGATTCTTCCCAACTATTCTCGATATCTGATTGTATTTCCGAAAATTCATTAAATGTCCCATTTAATTTTTCAACCCGTTCTCCTAATTCGGATATAATTAGCGTATCGGGATTATCCGAAATAGTAGCCAGAAAACTACTAAATGAGGTTAGTTTATGTTTAAGAGCCCCACGTTTTCTAATTAGTGATTTTGACGTCTCCATTGTGAGTTTAAAACACAATTTACACAAATTGATAAGCTACTAGGATAATAAAGGATAACACAAAGGAAAGCTTGGTACATATGTGAGTTCCTAAATTTCCATCCAACGCAAAGCTTGCCTGATGCCGTTATTTCCCAAATAACAGCTATGGTCCGCCGCAACGAACGCTTCGTCCTTTGTATCCCTGAAGCCTTGTCTTGGAGCGTTTCCTACGAATCCAGTCCTATTTCTACATCTCCATAATATCCAGCTCGATTATGACCAAAATGTTGGGTGAATAGAGCGAAGTAAAACACATTAGTTATTGCTAGTAAAGTGTTTTCGAGGGCAGTGAAATTAAGGGTGTATAAGACCATCATAAGACCTACTGTAACCAGGGCCGTTCCTACCGGTGGGGTGTTGCATGTCCATCACGCAGGCGGCCGATTGTAAGGGGCGGCCGCTCGAAACCGATTTTATACAAATTTAAATTAAAAAAAAATAATTTGAGAATAAAAGATCTCTGAAAAATGCAAACCAGGAACAAAAAACAAACACCACTTTATTGTTAGTCGAAATCCCAATTTTTATTTTTTTTGCGTTTATTACAGATATTTTAACACAAAATCAATAATAAATTTGAAACTATTACCAATAATTTGTGTTTTCATTTTTCCCTTTCAAATAATTAGCACCCTCTATCAACCAATGTCCAAAATACGACAAAAAACTAAGAGAGGAATCTGTAAAATCATATCAAATCTTTCTTGTGAAGTCCCGAATTGGTTCGTACTAATTCAAGTAAATCCCCGGCTGACGTATTTTACCGAGGGTATAAATACCACCCGACGAAAAAATGCGTTCATTTGTGAATGGTGGAAGCAATATGTAGGTGTAAAATACTGAGACCCATTGTTATTTTTGTGCCCTTATATGGAAATAAAATATTGTGGTACTGATTAAAGATCTATATTACTCAGTTACTTCTATCATACTTCATCATAATAAAACGTGTGTTGTAGAGCCTGGTTATTAAAGGTAAGCTATTGATATATGTTTTTTTAATTTATATGATTTTCACGTAATAGCTGCTTTGATAGTCTATTAAGACTGTAATCTAGAAGTAAATTAAAACAAAACTTTTTTAAATTTATTCAGATGTCAAGCTCGGAACGACGACGAACTAAAAGACTCTCTGGAGCCGCTTACAGAAAAAGACAACTGTCTAAAGAAACTGAAAAAGAGAAGTTGCGGGGCTCTATAGAACAATTTTTGAAAACTCCTGGCGCAGAGGAAGAAAGTGGAAGCACGGCTGGAGATCCTTTTGTTTCAACGCCTGACAGTCAGCAAGTCGTCCCCATAGAGCCACAGATTCCATCGACTTCGACAGAGTCTTGTACTCCAGAAGAACCAGAGGACATTGAAAGTGGGAGTTTAGAAGATCCAGCTTCATGGCATAAATCACTTGATAATTCAACAATTGAAGTATTAGTAAAAATGGGACCTACACAAGTAAAAAATTTTTCATTTCCTTTAACAGAACAAGGGCGCTTTTCGGTTCATTATTATACACGAACATTAGCAAATGGTGAAAAAATACCTCGTATGTGGCTAATTTATTCCATTAAGTTAAATTGCGTTTTTTGCTTTTGTTGCAAAATTTTTGGGACCAAAAATATTCAGTTAACAGATGCTGGTTTTTCAGATTGGAAACATCTTTCTAATAATTTATCCAGACACGAACGATCAACTGATCATATTCAAAATTATAAATTATGGACTGAATTAGAAAAAAGATTGAGTACTTACACAACAATCGATCACCAAGAACAACGTATTTTTAATTTGAAACAACAATATTGGTGTAATGTTTTAGAACGTATTGTTGCAATTATATTATTATTGGCAGGACAGTGTTTAGCATTTCGTGGGTCATCCAATAAATTATTCAAATCAAACAATGGAAACTTTTTGAAGACGGTTGAAACATTTGCAAAATTTGATGCAGTTCTTTCGGAACATCTAAAAAATATTCAAATCAGTAAAATTTCACATAAACGTATGCCTCATTATTTAGGAAATAGATTACAAAATGAATTGATCTCACTTACAGCAAATAAAATCAGAGAACAAATTAGGGAGTTATTGTCAAAAGCAAAATATTATTCAATTATTCTAGATTCAACCCCAGACTCAAGTCATACCGAACAAATTTCATTCGTTGTTCGATTTGTTATAATAGATGATAATAAACAAATTAAAATTTGTGAACATTATCTCGGATTTTTTCCTATTATTGATGTGACTGGTGAGGGTTTATACGATTTTGTAATAAAACTTTTGAAAGATTTTAATATGGATATCTACAATATGCGTGGACAGGGTTATGATAATGGTGCAAATATGCGCGGAAAACATGTAGAATTGCAACGCCGAATTTTAAATATCAATCCTCGAGCAATGTTTGTACCTTGTGCTGCTCATACCCTAAATCTAGTGGTTGATGATTCTGCCAATGTTACCGTGCAAACATCGGAGTTCTTTAATCTTATACAAGAATTATATACATATTTTTCTTCTTCGCCATATAGATGGAATGTACTTAAAACTAATGTACCAAATTTCACATTAAAAGCTGTTAGCTCAACTAGGTGGGAAAGTAGAATTAAAGCTATTACACCTCTGCGATATCAATTAGGGAAAATTTATGATAGTCTAGAAGAACTTGTAAATGACAAATCACGCGACATTAACACCAAACAACAAGCCCAAGCATTGGCCTTAAAAATTAATAGTTTTAAATTCGTTTGTTCTGTAATTATTTGGCATGATGTTCTGTCTAAAATTAATTCCGTCAGTAAGATGCTTCAAGGTGTGAATACAAATCTAAAATATTGTTCAAATGCGTTAAAAAATTTAATAGATTATTTGGAACAGAAAAGAAATGACCACAGTTTTGAAGCGTTTATAGAAGAGGCGAAAATACTTGCTACAGAAGAACTTGATATAGCAACGGAATTTCCCCCAACTAATATAATTCGTCCACGTCGAAAAAAAAGACAATTTGATTATGAAACCCCTGATGAGCCTATACTTGACCCAAAGTTGAATTGTAAGATTAATTTTTATTTTACTATTTTGGATACCGCCAAAGTATCTATACAGGAACGTTTTGAACAATTACAACGTTACAGTGACAATTTCAAAGTGATTTATGAATTTCCTATTATGGACGATAATTCAATAAAAAAACACTGTACAGATTTATCCTTAAAATTAGAAGACACTGTCAGAAAAGAGGCTGATGTAAACGCCGTAGAATTAAGTGATGAATTAAAAAATTTAAAATTACATTTCCAATCTGTTGAAACACCATCTAAAATTCTCAACTACATTGTTACAAATAATTTACTTGCGACTTTCCCAAATACAGCAATTGCCTTAAGACTTCTACTGACTTTACCTGTCTCAGTTGCGTCAGCAGAAAGGTCTTTTTCAAAATTAAAAATAATTAAAAACTTTTTACGCTGGGCCATGAAGCAAGAAAGATTGTCAGATCTTTCTATTATATCTATAGAGAGAGACTTGGCAGAAGCAATTGATGTCAAGAACCTTGTGACCACTTTTGCGTCTGTCAAAGCTAGAAAAGCTAAATTCTAAGATATTAAACTTTGTATTTGTTTTGTTTTTTTTTGTATTTGTACAATTTTATTTTATAGGAGTATTTCTTTTTATTTTATTTTATAAAATTGTTATTAATATTTTTTTTAACGTAAATATATTTTTTAATTGCTTGGAGGGGGGGCGGCTATTTTATTTTTCACGCAGGCGGCCAAGAAGCTAGGGACTGTAACGTATGCATGTGAAGTGTGGACCTTGAGGAAGCAGGAACAGGTTGTTATGTTAAATACATGGGAGCGAAAAATCCTCAGAAAGATCTATGGCGGAAAGAAGATAGAGGGTCAGTGGGAAAGAAAAACAAACCAGGAATTGTACTAGTTGTACCAAGAACCGACTTTATTGGGAATAGTAAAAGGGCAACGAATTAGATGGCTGGGCCATTTGGCTAGAATGGACAACAGAAGAACACCAAGTAAAGTATGGAAAGCAGAGGTGGGAGGAAGAAGACGGAGAGGTAGACCAAGGACACAGTGAAAGCAGGAAGTCCAAGAAAATCTGAATGTCATGAAGGTTCAAGATTGGGAAGCCAAAACCAGAAATAGGAAAGAGTGGGCAAAAATTGCCAACCAAGCCATGGGCCTACTAGGCCTGTAGCGCTATCATATATATATATATATATATATACATATATATATATATATATATATATATGGTATGCAAATTTGAATTTAAAAAAAATGTAAGATAAATAAAACGAGCCATACAAATGTGCACGTGAAACCGCATGGACAATAGTAATATGTGGACATGTAGTGACCATCCACTGCGTAATAATATAGATAGCAAGTAGCAAGAGCATACAAAAATCAATTCAAGATCAAATCGAAGATTGAACACAAACGAAAATGAAGGGCAACAACAAAATTTAATTCAATACGATTCTACTTTGTCTACTCTAAAATTAAAATTCAAAATGTTGCTGTAAAGTGACAAAACCAATTGAGAATGCCTTTTGGTGTTATACGAGGGCGGGATAATTGCTTAGCCCAACAATGAAAGACCAGTTTTATGTTTTCAAAATTATTTTCATTTTTCAACATAGCCTCTTAAATGCTCAATAAATTTTATCCAGCGATG
>CALNHX010010978.1:0-35771 GCA_940337035.1 Agriotes lineatus
ATTGGTAACTAAGGAAACGTCCAATTAGAATCGTTCATTCCTAAATTAAAAGCAAAGTGTCACTTTTTTTCACTGAGTGAAAAAAAGTGGCACTTAACACACCGAAATTAATTAAAAAAAGCCTACTTTTTTAAATGAAATTTAAAAAAATTAGTTAATTATCAGTTCTGAGTGTCTTTTCCAAAGTGTGCGAAAAAGTTGTGGCAAATCGAATGGTATCGTTCCTGAATAAATATAGTCAAATTTATACCCATTCGGAGTCACGTGATAATCTAGTAATTTTACGTATGTCGATTCTTAAAAATGCAATTTTAGGGAAATAAATGACATTCCGTTTTGTAGGTTATCCTGACATATGCCAATTTCTAAAACAAGATTGCTACGGGTTTATTCTCTTATATGAAATTAAACTGAATTTACAGGTTAAAGAAAACATAACATGTCGTAAAAAAACCTGCTGCGTATAGCAAATTTTAAGTTAATTTCTGTGCATGCATATTCTGTTATAGAACATTGCCATTTGAAGCCTATTTCCTTGCACAATCTATTTAGGGAAGAAACTTAATGTGAAAAATGTCCTCCAGATTCTTCAACCAAGCATTTTTTAGATTTTTTATGGTTACAAATTCTTTAGCTACATACATTTTATATATAGTGTCTTGACTGCTTCGTCGACTTCCGTTTTTGCATTCTTCACTTTCTGGCTCATATTTTCGGTAAATTGTGCTTTCCGAGATATTTAACGCAAGAGAAGCACGGCGAACAGCGTTGGAGGGTGAAACTGTTGATTTACTTTTATTAATATTGTACTCTTCATAAAAAACAACGCATAATATTCAAATTAATTGTTGTGACTGCTCGTTATACCGCATGTCCGATGGTTTCTTTTAATTTCCAGTTTTCGGCTCGACAATTTTAGGTTTTATTACCCTTATCTCAATAACTGGCACGAAAAATATAATCTGACAGATTAGAAACGTCAAATTTTTAAAATTAATTTTATGAATCGACATGCCTTTTTTTCAAATTTCTTCCATTTCATCTATTTTACTAAAGATGAACAGTGACAGACAAAGGTCACGTGACTCCGAATGGGTATAATTTTGACTATACAATCTGTTTTCCGATACACAACACGGCTTCAGACAGCTCAGATCTACAGAAACTGCTAGTTTTAGCCTGCTCCGCTATGTCTATCAGCAACTGGATAACGGTAAATTTGCTGCATCAATATTTTTCGACATATCGCGTGCATTCGACACTGTGAATGTGGAATGCATTAGAAAAAAGTTATGTTCCTTAGGCATTCGGGGCCCACTTCTTATGTGGCTGATATCTTTTCTTACTAACAGAAAACTGTTTGTTAAAATTAATGATGTAACGTCCACCACTGTCCGTATAAACTTAGATGTTGTTCAGGGCTCGGTATTAGGCCCCTTGCTGTATCTATTGTATGTTACCGATTTGCCCTTACATGTTACATGCGCGAAAATCGTTAGCTTCGCTGACGACACAGCCTTCACTGTATCTGCCGATAAGGTAAAGGAACTCACTTATAAAATTGAAATTTGTCACCTGGAGTTCAAAAACTGGTGCTTAAAAAATCAACTTGTACTCAACATGAACAAAACTGTTTGTGTGAACTTTAATGCCTTGAATAATATAGGGGTATTCCATATAATTCCCAATTGTGCGCTTATCTAGGCATATGTATCGATTCTAATCTCGACTGGAGGGAACAAATAAACTTAGTATGTAAAAAACTGAATTGTGCTTACTACGCTATTTTAAAATTAAAGCCGGTACTTGACACGTCTGACTTAATACAGGTATTTTATGCCTTGGCTTTCAGCCACAGGACTTATAATGTTTTGTTATAGGGTATGGCTACCAAATGGAAGCGAGTATTTGTTCTCCAAAAGCGTCTACTCGCCAGTCGTGCAAACCCTTCTTTTTGGAGAACAACTTACCAACATTTCCATCTATAATGATTTTCAAATTAGCAGTATTTGCGCAGCAACATATGCATTATTTTTCAACGAGTAACAATACTCATCAATATCCCACCAGACATGGTGACCTGTTAGCCATACCTAGGCGTCGGACTGCTGAATTTAAAAAGTCCCCCATTTATAATTGTATTAAAATCTACAATTCGCTACCGATATATATTAAATCATATAAAATCGATAAATTTAACTTAAATCCATTTTAATTAAAAAGTGTTTTTATGACTACAACAATATTGTACTACATTAGGTATTACTTTTATCTGACTATTTCCCACATCTCTTATTATCCAATAAAAAGCCATGCTTTTTCAAAATTCAACCAATCGTATGTTTTTGTAGTGGCAAAATATCGAAATTTTTCCTTGGGATTTTGTCAGTTTCTTTTGCCACTTGCATCCACGGCAACCACCAAATATGTTGCTTTAATCAAGGTGGTATTTAAGAAACGTCGTTTAAACTGTCATTGCGCATCAGTATAAATGTCAAAATGAACCGATATTTGGGAAATAGTCCACAAAATGTATTTCGGGCTCATGATTTTGCTCGGAAAATGTTTTACTTAAGATTTGTTGTTTTTTTGGCAATGCCCCTCGACAAACTAACTTTGACCAATTCCCTCGCCTTCGGCTCGGGAATTTGATCAAGTTAGTTTGTCTTGTGACATTGCCAAAACAAAATACTTTCGTAAAACATTTTTACCGGCAAAAGCATTTGCCATTAATACATTATTACTGACAATGTCCATGTCACTTTTGTAGTTGATCTGTTGACAATAAACGATACTTACTTACTTAAGGATCTAACGTTAATACTATCCACCACCATTTATTATATAATGTAGAATTATTTGATTATCTTTTTCTGCATGTGGCCAATTAATAAAAAGCAAAATTAGAATATCACATAGCAAAAATTATTAAATAGTACCTATACGATAAGAAACATAAGGATATTTCGAAACTATGTAAGCTACATTAACAATCAATAAAATTACACATGCTGTCTACACAACATAAAAGAATAATTAATGTCTAAATTAAGTAAGAAAAATAATTTTAATCATAAAGTATAAAGGATATTTAGAAGCTATTTAATGTACATAAACAATCAAAATCTTTACACAAAATAATTCTATTTATATTTACAGAGTTCACATAACCACTTTCCTTTAGGAATTCTTTTTAATTGTAGGCATGCTGAATGGTACAATTTTATTCTAGATTTTCTGTCAGAACATTTTACCATTTGTTCGCCGTCGTCTGGTTTCCTACAGTGACACCATAGCTGCAATCCATAATCAAAATAGGTACATAACATTGTAACATATAATTCACAAAAATACAAACCTCTTCATCATCGGTGCCTATTACAATGTTACTGGAAATTGAACCAACACCTATAGCTCGCATGTCCATGGGGATGTCATCTGAACTTGGACCAGCACTCGTAGATGGCATATCCATCCGGAGATGCCCCAATCTGTGGTTACTGTCGGTTTAGACATAGACCTATTGTTTGCTACCAAAATGTATGTGGGTTTTCTCCGTCTTATTAGTGTAAGCTTGTAGGGCTTTCTTTTCATGTTCACAACCATAAACTGTAGCCGTCGTCTTAAAGCGAGTTGCTAAGGGATAACATACTGAACGTATCAAGGACAGGGATGGTTTTTCCAGTTTTGTTCTGTGAACGCCTTTAAATTTTGAAGCCGTAATTCGACCAGCTCTGTATTGGTACCACACAGCAGAATTTGCTTGCTTATTAGTATCATTTTCGAGTTTGCGGCATTCTTCGATGGACATGCTCATATCTAACTCGGAACCTAAAATACAACATTTTTAGCTGCTGTCGTCGTTGATCACATCGGTCATAAGTTGCCATAACAGCATGATTTACCTGTTGGGTTTAAGGGATTCGCAGGAGCGCACCGTGATTCGATTATCTTCTAGGAATTTCTTAACATCTTCATTACTAACTGTAGGTTAAACTTGAGTCAGAAATATAAAAGAACAATGCTCAATGCACACTATACTTGCGTTTTTGTTTATTCAAAGTACGAGTTACTTCTTTCGCCGACTTGCATTCATGTTTGGCTTTTTCTGCATGAAGTTTTTTGATTTGCTGCTGTCATCGTTGCCGCTATGATTTACCAGCTTGTTTCATTTTACTGGGCGAAGAGGCCAAGCATAAAAATTTGCAGAAATATAGGTTATGTAGCGTTAACGTTGGCGTTGCTTTTACACTATGCTAGAAACGTACGGCTTGGATTTCGTTGCTTGGTTGCTTGGCAGCGTTCAGTAAGCAGATATGAAAATTAACCAAAGTGGACTTGCCTTCGAAGCTGAGTCAATAGTTTTAAAAAACACAAGAAATAGGCATAATAAATAATTGTTTTCTCTGATAATATCGCTATTAAAAGTTAATGGAAGTTTGTTTACAAAAACCAGAAAATAGAAATGGTGGAATGCAACCATAGTACTTTTAGTTGTGTAAACACGGCTTTTAGTCTTCTGCATTATTATAAGTGATTGCAAATAGGCTTTTAAACTATATGTTTTCTTTCTTAATTATGCTGAGAGTGCTCGAGCCAACCTGTCTGATATGCGGCGCACGCAATGTTTCCACCTCTTTTTATTTTAAAATTTGTAAAGCCAGCTGTCCAAACCGATACCTCACTAACTCGTTTTAAGTCATTGTGTGCTGTTACCTAGTGCATCTGAAAATGGGCCCCAGACGAAACGTCAGTATGGACACTGCCTTCGTAGATCTGCAAGGGTTCAGTGGTGAGAAGAAGCAGTTTATTCCGAAAGAAGTGGCTGTTATTTCAGCAGATGGTAATCAGCTAGCAATTTTTGTTTTAAAACCCCCTGGAAATTATGTCACTCTGCCCTATTTCGTTAAAAACGGCATAAACTATATGGAGCATAGTCATCACGGCCTAGCATGGAATTCTGGTTCTATACATTTTGATGAATTTGAAATGGAGCTAGCAAGAGTTACAAAAAAATTTGAAAAAGTGTACGTTAAGGGTCAAGAAAAAAGGAGGTTTTAAGTTTTCTGAATAAAATCGTCGTGAATCTGGAAGATCTCGAGTGCCCATCTTTAAAAGTTCTGCGAAAAACTACTACTGCCGTACGCTGCCTTAATCACAATATCTGTTCGCCGGTGTATGAATTGGAAAACATACTAATTTTATCCGATTGGTGGCGCAATGAATACAATGGAAGTTCAGAAAATATTGCAAACAATCCCGAGTCCGTTAAATGTGAAACGCCATGTTTTTGCTTCTGATCAACTTCCTACAAGAATTGTGCGACTGGCTTGGGAGCGTCTTACTTTAAACGCCACAATGAAATTTGTTCTACGATCCCATGTAAACGAATTCTGATTTTATTACTTGCAGCCTTTTTAATTTGAAATGTTGTGCACCTCAAACTACAGTTTTGTAAATTGCTAGCGGATTTTTAGAAAATAAGACATTCAGCTGTACATTTATTTTTATATTATTAAGTATTATACGAAATAAGAACAATATATTTGTTTATTACAAAGTGTTTGTGTTTTTTATATCTACTCTGCTTTTGTTTTTTCACGAATCTGCAATAATTACAAAATCTAAAGCTAAAAATATTAGTATTTGAAGTTATTTTACAGTTACAAAGTGTAAAATTGCAAAAATGAATCTACGATTTCATAATGGTGCGATATAATTTAAAAAATTGTGATTTCTTTTAATTTTGAGCGATACATTTTATAAAAAAGTGTAAAACATTTGCAAAATTATGCTTAGAAATAACTCTAAAACTGCTTTTACATCATTTTCGTTTTACAAAACAATTTATAAAACGAATTGTGATAATTTTTTAAGTGAAATCATGTGCGATATTGTATTTTTTATCGCTTATTGAATAAAAATGTCGTTTTTTGTATAATTTCAAGTGACATGATGTCAGTTTTTATAAAATTTTAAGTGAAATGATGGTGTCAGAACATTTTTTCAACAAAATTGCGCGTTTTTATTCAAAATTATGTTAATTTGTGGTCAACATACATATATTTCCATCAAAAGTAGAAGAATTTTTGAATTTTGTTTATCGAAATGATTGTGGTAGATTTTTTTAACGAAATTGCGATTTCTTTTAATTTTGAGCGATGCATTTTATAAAAAAGTGTAAAACATTTGCAAAATATGCATAGTTTATGTAACATGATGTCGATTTTTGTAAAAATTTATGTGAGATGATGTGTAATTGCGTGATTTTTGTTCAATTTTGAGTTAATTTTCGTAATAAAAATGAACAATAAGCCTACGTAATTGAAATTTTGTTTATCGAAATGCTTGTGACAGAAGATTTTTCAATGCAAGTGGTGTTTTTATTCAAAGATTACTAAAATTGCAACAAGTTAGAGTAATGTACTCTGAAAATTATTATTAAATTGTAATTTCGATGCCGACCCTCGCCAAAAGCTAGTGATTTATTTTAAATTTGACTGGTGCGTTTTATAAAAGGTGTGCTTCAAAGTAACTAAGACGTTCTACTTATAAAATAAAAACCAAACATGACAATCTTGTGACAACTAGGGTTCAAAGTCGACTCGGGGGCCGGCGCAAAAAGCTTTCTTTTTAAATTAAATAAATGCGAGCGAGAGAGAGCAGCTGCGAGGAGTGAGGCGGAAGACTTCGGCGTGACGTAATCAAATCCAAAAATGGACGCCGCGGACGAACGACTTCTGCGTGACGTAATCAAATCCAAAAATGGCACAGCGTAATTATAAAACTGAAGTACCAAATAAATAATGTCTATTTATTTTAAAAGCGACAAAAATCATATGAACCAAATCGTTAGAAAATCGCAAAACGCTTATGCATATATTTTTTAAAACACGTCTAATATATATTTTTAAATACTTGGAAGGAATGACGAAATACCTTCAATCATATTAAAACTACAGACATTTTGAGCGAGTGCAAGAGATAAAGTTACAGCAGTCAATGAGTACGAATGAGATAGAACGACGACGACGAGACAATCAAAACGCAATGAGTACAAGAGAAATAGACTGAATTAAAGGAAGGAATGACGAAATACCTTCAATCATATTAAAATTGCAGACATTTTGAACTAGTACAAAAGATAAAGTTACAGCAGTCAATAAGAGCGAGTGAGATAGGAAATTTCCACTTTACGTAAAGTATGAGCGCAGACAAGCTGACCCCTTGCAAAATCGATGATATCATAGCAGATTACTTTGTCTGTGCAAACAATCAAGTTAAAGCCTGCATTTCAAGGTTTCAAATTGTACAAAAACAAATTAGGCGCACCGATATTCATATAGCTTTCACACTTTCGTCGGTTTTCATAAATAATTTAATAAAATATAAAATTAAACAAGCACATAGATTGTAAGACTAACAGTTCTTTGTCCGTCAGAGACTGCACTGCAAAACGCGTGTCTCAACCTGTTTTTAAATTGTAACCCTCGTTATACAACCGAAAATTCGTAATGCATAGGAATACGCATATTTCAACATACGATTAAATTAATTTACCAAGAACTTTTTGTAAAAATCAA
The DNA here is from genome assembly GCA_940337035.1 of Agriotes lineatus. Taxonomy (NCBI): domain Eukaryota; kingdom Metazoa; phylum Arthropoda; class Insecta; order Coleoptera; family Elateridae; genus Agriotes; species Agriotes lineatus. The sequence continues at coordinate 7,584 of CALNHX010010978.1, forward strand.
ATTTGTAACTCGTTTTATATTTACGATCTGACTTTACCTCTTATAGCCGACCGAGCGGAAATTTCCAGCTATATAGTAGGGTGGGACAATGAGAATCTCGATAATCCATTCATGCGCATTACTTAAATAATAAAATAAAAGAATTATTTCTATGAAAACCAGTTACAAAGTCAATTTTAAGAAAATTGTATCAACCTTTAATCACAATAGGCTACACAATTACATTCTTATAATTTATATATTTGAAAAAATAGTTTGTTTTAAAATCTGTGCTCGTGACGTCAGAGCAGGGAAAGTAGCTTTCCGCTATACACATAAAATCTGAACCGTTGCCGTGGTGGTGAGGCATTGACGGTTGTAACTAATTTGGTGAACACGAACGTAGAGCGATCAAATCCAGCTCGTCCAGAGATTTTTTTAAATATAAACAGCCCTTTTGTGAATGCAAGAGAGAGACAACCAACGGCCGATAAGCAGAAGAGAAAGAGAGAGAGATCTAAAAATTTCAAATTCAAACTGGCAGCCGAGAGAAGTGCACGCGCAGAAAACAAAGATGGCCGACACCCGGAAAGTTTAAATTCAAAAAATTGAACTTAGAAGAAATCTGAAAAATTTCAAATTCAAATATTCGCGCGAAAATAAAATGGCCGCCGCGTAATTTCATCGGAAGCTAATGCGTAATTTAATCAGTAGCAAATATGAAAATTAGTTAGGTCAAACCGCGAAATTAATTGGGTCATTTAATTAGATCAATTATTTAAATAGGTCAATTAAAATTAAAACCGCGAAATCCGCGAATAAATCCGCGAATTTAACCGCGAATCCGCGATTCAAATAAAAAGTGGAGGGGATAGCTGTCCCTATTCTACTGACAATAAACACCAAATAATTCGATTTTAGTAATTCTTAACATGAGATAATTAAAATTAAAGATCACGCTATTGTTAAACAGCGATTGCCATAAAATTGAAAAGTAGTTGACAAATTTGCATTTTGCATTTTGCAAAGGAACAGATTTATATATTGTTAACAATGTTATTTTTCTAAATGGTTGCTGAGATACTTTTACTATATTTATACTTTCGCGTAGATATGTTCTTCGAATTTATGCAATTGCTATTTGTGTATAACCATTGATTATTAAACGGATGCATTTTTGTTTTATTTTTGAATTAAAATAATTTAATCGTAGTTGCTACTTTTCTTTTCCCTAAATAGATGCGAAGTGAGAATCCAGAGATAATGTATTATTTGTATCAACCAACAGATTAAAATTGAAATAATGTATGATAAAGAAGCAACGTCTAGGTGACTGTGTACTATACTCTTGGTCCCAGCTTTTTTCGGTCTTTCTACATCCCTGTTTATATTGTTACAAAGCATACCATTTTAGAATACAATTCAACTTCTTCCCTATTTGAAGGAGCTCAAGGAATTCTTCATCAATATAGATATTATGAACATATTAAGAAATATAATATACAATATAAAGTACTACCTACTAAAATAAGTTACCAAACATATATAAAACTGTTTTATTGTAACAAGAAAACAAACATGTGCAGTGTTACTTGGAACATAAAATAAATCTCTGACAGGAAACAAAAATCTGAGGTAAATTATAAAAATATAGTATATACAATCTGCGGAGTGAATGGAATGTTATTTTTCGTTAGTGTCTGGTTGTTTAGAGTAGTTCTGGCACCATTTTAGCTTAATGTAATAAATGACTGCAACTGCTACAATCACGAACGCTATTACTGCAATAAGACTCATAGATAAAAGCTTGATTGTTTTGTGGGCCGGTACGGTGATGCTGACTTTCGGACTGACAGATTGGAAATCGTCTACTGCTACAGCCAAGACTTGGAAGTCGTAGGTCTTTCCTTCTTCCAAATTCGTTACTGCAACAATACACAATTTGTAATACTAGTGACGTCAGTTTTTTCTGATTATATTTCAAAATATCAAATTGGTTCCAATTCCAAAAATATATAAAAACCTATCAAGATACTGTCAAAGCTACGTATATATATAATTTGAAGTTCAGTTTCCTCAGCGTGTTGCGGATGTGAAATATATCCTCTGTAATGAAGAGTTTAATAGCAGAATAAACAAAAGGCCGTTTTTATATTCTTGGATTGGACGATATCTTTTCTGGGTTTTCTTTTGAGTTCTCATTATTCAGGTATACTTAGATAAAGCACACATCAAATTGGAAACATGTTACAGTAACAGCGTAGTAATAGTCAAATATAACTTTGCTTAGCTTATAATTATAAGATAAGTAAAGTTATCAATACGAATCAAATGCAGCGGTAAGCATTAAACAATTCAAACAATGGATGGTAGAAGTCTAAAAATAATTTATTGGCATTTTGGTATTTTGTTAATTGATTATTTGCAGAAAGGTATGAATGCGGCAGGTATTACTCGCAATTTATGTTTAGTTAAGAAATTTCATAGAAGGAGAAACGCATGGAAAATTGACGTAAGGTGTTTTGCTGCGGCACGACAACGCATCGGTCCATAAATGGCATAAACCCATAGCAGTCAAGGATTTTGTCTAAAACAAAACACACTCAGGTGAAGAAGATTTGAGGACGATAATGAGTTGAAAGACTCTATTGAGGAATATTTTCGCACTAAAACTGAGGACTATTCACAGTGGTTTAAAATTTTGATCGAAACGTTTTAGGGTCTCTATTCATATGCAAGAGAACAATATATCAGCATATCATTCAGAATAGGTTTTTGTAAACTAATTAGGTTCAACCTGTGCAATAATCTTCAAGTGACTACTATTTTTAATTAATTGTGTAACCGTGCTGAAACATTGATTTTTGTGGACGTAATTGCGGCTGAAAAACTCGTTTTTGCGGCCGTTGATATCATTAACGGCCGCGGCCGCAAACTTATCGGCCGATTTCGTCTCGCCAGCCAAACAACTTTCTCTGTGAAGATTGAACCTAATTGCATCTCACAGAAGAAGAAAGGTACATTTATTCAGAGTTTACCGCGAAGGCAGTAAAATTGGGTGAAAGCTAGATTGCCAGTACGTGATAGGAGGCGCAAAATTAGCAACCGGGGCATAAATGCTGTATGTAGAACCAATAAGTTAGGAGCCTAATACGTGCCGATTTTGTAAAACTTATTAGAGTGCAATTGCTAGATGTTGGCAGCTTGACCAAAATTGTGTGTGAAAATTGCAAGGTTCAAGAATACATCACATTATTGAGCGGACATGCATGTTTATGAATCCAATTTGGAACTCCGAAATTAAATACTGTCTCTGATAGGCGTATGAGAATAATTTTGGAACGCCTACTGAGCTTTCTAGATAAAACGGAACTAAAAATTCAGTAGTTAATAAGTAACTTTGTACCACTCAAGTTATTCCGTATACGGCAGAAAATAAATGCAACTGTTTGTACTTAAGTGGTTTTATGAATCTCGCAACAGTAGCTTTGGTCTTCGTGTACATGTGTATTTTAACAAAGAATTGTCAGTCATTGTTAATCTTTCCGTTACATACAAACTGAAACTGTTATTTTACTATCTCATCTTATGTTCTACATAGTAATAACGACTCAAAAATATTAGATATTTACTATAATTGAAAACAAAATATGAAGAGTTTTTGCCGAACTATTGAGGAAGGAAGAAAATTGTCAAAATTTAATAAGTACCCATTTGAATAAATTGAGTGCGTTGCCTACCTAGATCTTATCGCCTAGCAGAGTTTAAGAAAGCAACAGTTAAATAAATAATAAAAACTATTTTATGTATCAAAATTCTAGATCATTATTTCTAATTGGAGCTATCTGATGTGTATGTACACTTACTTAGCAGATATTGCTGAATAAGATATTGACCCTGCTATGTACATACGGTGTTGTTTGTATACATTCCTAAATTACTATGAAAGTATATTAGGGTAACTAAAACATGATTTCGCGAGTATCTCTAATAGTTACAGTTACTATTAATCTAACATTTAAACTATTTCCAAGATTAACCGCCAGGCTGTAACACCTTTCAGTTAGTGCGTTAGTTCGAAGTCATGTATCAGCAGTACAGATATAGCACATTAAATGTTGCTTATGGGATATGATTTAAAATGATGATTTTCTCGATGCCACACATTTCATAAATAAAAGAAACACAATTTTGAGAAGTACCAACATTAATAATATAATCTTTATATAAAAATCTTAAAACAATAAAAATATTTTATTTACGACAGTATGTAAAATTGACTTCTAGTTGGCAGTTTTAAGTTTGTAAAACGACTTTTTAATAACATGTTTTCATTAGTTCACGTCGTCAGTAGCAACGTGTTTTAACATTTTTAACAACTCAAAATTACGACTGTTTGCTGGTAATCCTAATTTACATTTAAAATATTTTTTTATATTTATCGTGTTTTCTAGATTCTATCGTAGATAGAACATTGTACGATACACATGCGTAAAGCATCTTTAGTCACTCGCGGGGCTTTAAACGCTCGCTCACTCGCATTTTAACTCTGCCCCACTCGTGACTAAAGACTAGCTTTACGGACTTCTATCGTAAATTACTATTGTAGAAATACCTATATAAGTTATCCGTCATAATATAGTTGAAAATTTTAAGCAGTTAATTCACTTCTCTTCACTCTCAACTGGTTGAGAGATCTTGCGTTCTTCTTTCGCCAACAAACGAATTACAAGATGGGTGAGAGAAACAAGAAGAGGAGTACAGAGAAAAGTTAGGAAGGGTAGTAAAATACTGCTTCGACATATTTCAGAGAAGGTACTCTGTCGATTCATTAACCTCCCAGAATTCTGAATTAGAGTAAACAGCTTGAGAATCACTTTCCGCGCTGTCCGATGTAACCGACATTTCAATAATTATTATAGGTTCATCGTTTAAAGGCTCTACCACTGAGCGACCTTCACTGCAATTGTTATAGTTGCTACAACTAAAAAGTTGTATATGTATGACTATTCAGTTCACCTGTCATCTGTCAAAAGTGGACCAATGAAAACGTCAGATTCTTCGTAGCCGACCAAAATAAATTGCACTATATAGTACAGAATTGCATCGAATATTCTATCGAGAGATCCAAAAAAAAACTGTTCCTCAGCGGGCTGTGGAAATTTAACGTATGAATAATATGTTGGTGACACTGTACGTCAATGTCAAATTCGAGGTTAGCAGGTTAGGATTTGCGTCATTTTGTGTCAAAACTGACGGAAAACCTAACCTGATAACCTCGAATTTGACATTGACGTACAGTGTCACCAACATATTATTCATACGTTGAATTTCCACAGCCCGCTGAGGAACAGTTTTTTTTGAATCGCTCGATACTAGTACTCAAGTGCATATTTTCAACAAATTAAAATCTTTATTAAGATGTTTAAAAAATTATTTTTTTAACATGTCTAACTAAACTTTGAGCCTTTTTAATTTGAAAAATGGGTTTGGTTTACTGAATAGTCCCCCGAATACTATTCGTAGGCAAATTTAGGTAGACAATTTTTGGGGTGGTATCAGTCATATCCATTTGTACCCAACCGCAATGGATATTCGTGATACTTACTACCCCAAAAATAATTGACAGAACTTTCAGTACTTATATTATTATATATTATTATTTGCGTGTTTCTCTATAGTTATAATTTAATAAAATTGCAAGTAATATATAAATTAAGGAAAAAATTAATAGTCTTTTCGAGATACCATTTCAACAATTTGAATGCTGTTTTTCATTATTCAATTTAGCAGGGTTTCCGTGAGTGCTGTGATCTCGAAGAATATGTTTAATACTTCTTTGGTAAAAATTTCACTTTAAAATTGCAACTAGTTTAGAAAAGTTATGTTTTACTGAACAAGTAGCTGTTTTGAGTACGTGCGTTAATATTAACATTAAATGTCAAAACATAACTAAGCTGAGCAGAACTCGATTTTATGTACTGAAGCACGATAAGCAGCTCCAGTTGATGCTATGTGTTTGGCAGTACTGAAGTATTGACACAGACTGACGCAAAACCTAACCTGCTAACTTTGAATATGACATAGACTGATGGTGCCACCAACAATACACTTCATATTATGTATTCTGTAATGTTTGGTATTGTGTAAAATTCTACTTTACTCAACGATTTTGGATGTAGTAATATAGTACATTACAATATGAAATGCGATAAATACATTTTTGCACGATAGAATGATTTTACTTAGTTACCGCGTTTGTTTTCAAATCAGTAAGTTATGCTTACTGTTCTAGAACGGTAAGTAAAAATTCGACGCTAGCAGGTTAGGTTTTGCGACAGTCTATGTCAAAACTGACGGAAAATCTAACCTGCTAACCTCGAATTTGACATAGACTTACAGTGCCACCAACATAGTATTCTGTGGTATAATGTCATATTTTACTGACGTTTGAAGAAAAATACATTTCTATCGTGCAAAAAATGTCATAAGCATCACGAACATTAAGGAATTACTGATCTCAGACAATAATTGGAGTCGTCGCTTCGCTCCTCCTCCAAACAATTGTCTTCGATCGGTAAAATGTCCTTACCGTTCTTAATACTTAATATACTATTTCCACTCCCGTCATGGTAAGTACATTATTACAACGTTGTTCGTAAGAAGATTGATTTTATCGAGAAAGTGATGATTGCTATCGACCACGGGGCGTAAGCAACCCTCTTACGCCATAGGCAAGATCATTAGTCTACCAGCGTGTCAATGGACACTTATCATATATAGATCTTTAGTAATTTGTTGAAATGTCAAAATTAAATTAATCAAACGCCAACTGATCCTAGAACGGTAAATGCAATTTACTTCCATTAATATATAAATAACTATTTTGCATGATTTAGGTTATTAATCGTTTAATGCGTGAGTTTCCATGATAATAAGTTACGTAACCTAAATTTGTTTTAGAACGATAAGTTAATGTCAATAAAGGAGTTGCACTGCAGCCTCGATACTGTGCGGACGTATTTGATTTTCTCACGTTAATCTTTCTACCGTGCGGTTGCAAGTAACAAGAACATATTTAAACGTACTTTGTACGTATTTAAATCATTTCTGTTTAATTAATCCTCAGAATCCGAACATTAACATAAGGTGACCAGTATAAGTGCACGCGGCTATCGCCGATAATGGTGAGTCCAGCTGCCCCAACTGATAACCTATCCCGATTCTCGTTTAATTTTTTTTTTTTATTAAGAAATTTTGCTTGTGCCTTAACTACTAGGTCTTATGGCACTACATTTTACAGTGGATGTTAAATGTAATTAAAAACTTGTATTTCTTTAAGGTAACTAATTAAGTCTAGTATCTTAAGTAATGCTTCTTGAAGTGATGTTCCAATAGCGTATTTAGACCGGGCTGCTGTAAATTTAGGGCACTCACACAGTATATGTTTCACTGTAATGCTCACTTCACATGTGTCACAGGTGGGTTGAGTGGTTCGTTGAAGCAGGTAATCGTGTGTGATTTTTGTATGGCCGATTTTGAGGCGATTTATCACGGTCTCTTCTTTTCTGTTGAGATTCGTATTTTCTATCCATTTGAGGGGGAGTGGTAGTTTGAAGTATGCCTTTGTTTCTGCTATGTCTGTCCATTCTTTATGCCACTCAGTGATTATTCGTTGTTTTGCGTGGGTTTTTATGTCTACTTTTGTGGCAAGTTCTGAACTGTAGGTGTCCATTTGGGTGGCTTCTTTTGCATATTTGTCTGCTGTTTCGTTTCCATATATATCCATGTGTGATGGGATCCATAGATATTGTACGTGTTTGTTCTCTGATTCTATGTGGTGTGTTATGTTCTGAATTTCTTTAATGTACTCATTTGGTGAATACATATTTTGTAAGCTTTGAAGGGCGCTAAGAGAATCTGTAATGATGGTGAACTTATTCGCCTTACAGCTCAGGATGTGTACCAGGGCTTCTTTTATTGCGTACAATTCTGCACTGTAGACGGTTGCCATATCGTGTATTCTGAATTTCTTATTCACTTGGTCGCATAAGAATACACATCCGACGGAGTTGTTAAGTTTGGAGCCATCGGTAAACATTTCTTTGGTTTTAGTGCGCGAGAGTATTTCAAGGAAATGGGTTTTGAATATGCTGGAACAGGTAGTAGTTTTGCAGAATCTTGTCAGTTCGAAGTTGATTTTTGGAGGATTGATGGTCCAGGGAGGAGGACGTTTAGATACTGTAAGATTTTGTAATTGGGGTTGAATTATGGAGTTATGCTGAGGGTGGTTTGAGTTGCCGGCGATTTGAATGGTGTATGCTATTAATTGTGTTGAAAGTCTATGCTTTAGAGGAAGTTGTCCAGTTAATGCATAAAGGTATGCAGTTGGGCTTGTTCGATGTGCACCTGTAGCAAGTCGAAGGCCGTGGTGGTATATGGCATATAGTGATGCCATCAGTTTTTTGTTGCTGGATCCATAAATACACAAACAGTATTCGATTTTTGATCTAATGAGTGCGTTGACTATCGTCAATATTGTCTGTGTATTTGTTCCCCAGTCTTGATGAGATATGCATTTTATAACATTGAGTGATGTTCTGCAATTGTCTATCGTTTTCTTGATGTGTGGTAGCCAAGTCATTCTTCTATCCAGAATAATACCTAGGTATTTAATTTTTGTTTCATATTTAAGAGCTACATTATGGAGTTTTAGAGTGGGCGTGTCAGGCTTATGTTTTCTTGTAAAGTTGATACATTTTGTTTTTTCTGTTGAAAAACGAAGACCATTTTCTTTGCTCCATTGTTGAAGTTTTTTCAAAGCTGTTTGTAAGAGTTGTTTTGTGACGTTGATATTATTATGAGAAACAAAGATTACGAGGTCGTCAGCAAATAGCGATGCTTGAATGCCTTTAGGTAATGTATCTAAGACGTCGTTTATTGCGATGAGAAAGAGAGTTGGACTGATTACTGAGCCTTGTGGTATTCCATTTTCTTGCATTTGTTCTTTTGATAAGGTGTTGTTTATACGGACCCTGAATATTCTATTTTTAAGAAAATTTTGTATGAATTTGAGTATTCGTCCCCTAAATCCCCATTTGATTAAATTTAAGATTATTTTGTGTTTCCATGTAGTATCATAAGCTTTCTTGAGGTCGAAAAAAATAGCTATTAGTTGTTCCTTTTTTAGGAAAGTATTTTTGGCTTCTGTTTCTAGTAGACTTATGCAGTCTATAGTAGAATGATTGTTTCTAAATCCGTGTTGGTGTGGATTGATTAGGTTGTATTCATCTAGGCATGTATTTAATCTGTTATTAATTATCCGTTCGAGTATTTTGCATAGGACTGATGTTAGAGAGATAGGGCGATAGCTGTCTGCATCATCTTTCGGTTTCGGAGGTTTTAATATAGGGATGATGATAGATTTTCTCCATAGCCCTGGGAATGCATTCTCTGTCCATATGTAGTTAAATAGGTTCAACAGTTCTTCTTTTAGTTGGTCTGTGGAGTTGTTTATCATTGAGCAGTGGATGTTGTCAATTCCTGGGCTTGACTCTCTTGTTTGTGTTAGTGCATATTCGAGTTCCTGTTTGGTGAGAATTTTGTTGTAAGGTTCATCTATAGTATCTGGGATGGTGATTTCTGTTTTTTCTGTTTCTTCTTTTAGGATTTGAAAATCTGGATCATAGTTCTCGGAACTTGAATTTTTCTTGTATTGAGTTGCTAGTATATTAGATATATCTTCGGGTGAGGTGAAGGTTCCGTTGGCAGTTTTCATTCCAGTTATATTAAACGATGATGTCGAGCCGTTCATTTTCTTAACTTTTGACCACATTACTTTTGTACTCATGTTTGAGCTTATGGTTTTGACATAAGTTATCCATGATTCTTTTTTATTGTTTTTGAGTGTTCTTCTTGCAATAGCTCTCGTTTTTTTATAGAGAATAAGGTTTTCTGTCGTTCTATGCCGTTTGTATTTTTTGAGAGCTTTGTTTTTTTCTCGTACCGCTAGTTTGCATTGCTCGTTCCACCAAGGGACACTGAATTTTTGGCTGCGAGGGTTTGAGATTGGGATGGATTTTATGGCAGCTTGGATGATTATGGTGTTGAGTTCATGTACATTTGTATCAATGTCTTTGGTAGGAGAGAATACATATGGGTTTTTAGTTAGTTCCCCTCTAAAAACATCCCATTTAGCGTTAGCGATTTTCCATCTCTGTATTGATCTTTGTTCCGCCGAAGGTGTCTGTTGGATGGTTATGGATACTGGAAAATGGTCACTATCATAATTATCCGTAATTACCGTCCACGCTAATTTAGGACTTTGTTTGGGATCGCTAAAGGATAGATCGATAGCTGAAAAGTTATTTGTTTTAGAGTCGAGGTGGGTCATTGTTCCTGTATTAAGTATGGAGATGTTTTGTTGGTCTAGGGCTTTTTCTATAATTTTCCCCTTGTTGTTAACTTTAGTGCATCCCCACATTGTGCTATGAGCATTAAAGTCTCCGACTATTAGGAATGGCGGTTGAAGTTGTTTTATAAGATCTTCTATCTCGATTAGGGTAAGCTGATAATTTGGGGGAATGTATACGTTACATATTGTGAGTTTGTATGGTGAGTGTATTTTTATTGCAACTGCTTCCAGATCAGTATTTAAGTTTATTGTTTCTGTGTATATGTTTTCTTTGACAAAAGTACTAACACCTCCGCTTGCATGATCTCTTGGCCGATTTTTGTTGAAAGATATATATCCTTTTAGATAAGGTTTATCGTCAATTTTCAGATGGGTTTCTTGTAGGCATAGTACTTGGGGTTGATGGTGCATTAGTAACGTTTGTATACTTTCTAGATGGGAGTAAAACCCATTGCAGTTAAAGTGAATAGTGTTGTGCGTATTGAGTGTTGTGGGCAAAAGATTAATATTCGGGTAGCTCATCGAGTAGGTTGTCGTATTAATAGAAGTCTTCATTGTCCGTGTCGGGATTCTCTATTAACATTTGTTGTTGCATTTTCTTTATCAGTCTAGTGAATCTGGACTTTATGCCTCGTGCTCCTAGACTGGGGTATAGATCTTTCATCATATTTATTAGGTTAGGAGTATTTTTAGTGTATCTTTTTGATATTGATAAGGGATCAGGGGAGCCAAGGGTGTTTTCGATGAAGTCTTTGAAGTTGGCATAATTTAAAGGGTAACTATTTGGTGATTCATCCAGCAGTTTTTGAATGGGGGCTAGGTGTTCTTCTAAGGTCACACTTTCTCCATCTGATTCTTTGTCTGAGCCTTTTTTGATTCGTTTGTTTTTTTCGGATTGTTTTGTTTTGTGTAGTGTGTCCTGAGGTGTTCCAGTTTGGGTACAGGTTGGTGGTGTTGGAATAAGTAGAGGTGGTATGTTGGGTGTATTCTCTTTCGTGGTTGTTTGTTGAATGTCGGGAGAATCATTTGATGACGTAATTGTGGTTTGCGATAAGGTACGTTTGTTTTGAGTTATAGGGAGTATAGTGATATTTGGTAAAGGAGTTTGGTTAGGACATTTTTCTGCTATGTGTCCCGGTTGGCGACAAACGAAACATGTTGTGGTTGTGGATAGGAATATTCTGTAATCTGTACCCTCGAATGTAATGATTAGGGATTCGGGAATCGACGTTTCGATAAGTGGTTCGATATAAATTTGTCGTCTAAAGCTTAATATGTGGCTGTACTCTTTTTCTTCGAGTCCCGCTTTTAGGAAGGATACTGTTGATAAGGTTTTTATTCCTATATTTTGTAAGGCGATTTTTATATGTTCGTGTGGTATGGACGGGCATACATTGGATATAACTACTCTTTGAGCTGGTGATATTAATGGTCGTAGGGTGGTTTGGAATCCTTCAATCGTGATCATTTTATGTTTACTAGTGATTTCATCGGCTAGTACTTTGCTTCTTAAGTAGATACATATTCTATTGTTTGACATTTTGGAGGCGAAGATTATGTTGATGGGACCAACAATGTTGCCAATCGTTTTTATGTATTCCTTCAGGTTTATACCTTCTATTCCATTAATAATGATTGCTTGTTCTTTTTTCGGAAAGTTTATATCTTGTTCGCTTGTTACATTAGCGTAGGTTTTTGTCGTGAGGTTATCTGTGTTGGGTTGTGCAGTCTGTGGTGAATTGATTGGTGTGCTGTTTGTGTTATTCATTGCGTATTAGTTTGTAAACCCCTGTAGTCAGGGGTTTAGCTACTATGATTTGATGAAATATTTGTTACCTGATTTTATTTAAATTCACTTTGTTTATTTACACTTTATATTAAATTTCCGCCTGGCCGCGGTCACACGATTAAGATAAATAGCACTGGCGCGTTTGATATCGACCTCGCGCTGTTGCGGTCAGCCGGAGACTCCCTCGTTTAATTTAAATAAACGAATTCTTAACATACAGAAATGAATGATCAACATAAATATTCGTTAAAACCTCCAAACCTAATCATCCAAGGCTCTAAGGCGATTTCCAACTTAACCGATATGGAACATGAACCCATATTAATTAAAGAAACCAACTCAAATAAACGAACTCTCTCTTCACCTGAAGAACAGGACTACAACAAAAAATACCTGTTTACAAATGACTCGCTAGTTACACAGAATAAATTCTACGCGCTACAACCCCGTGAACAAACTCCGTCCACCCCACATACCGCAACGTATAAAACTTCTACAGAAATACCCTCTAAACCAAAGATCCCTCCAATATTCTTGCCGAATGGAACGAACTATCAAAATATCATCACTGACATAAAAGCGACGATCTCTGAAGACTTTACAACTACCTACAGAGGCGAGGAATTAAGAATCAACCTTAATTCCCCTGATGATTATCGAAAGTTAACAAAATACTACGACGACCATAAAGTAAACTATTATACCTATCGGAACCCAGAAAACAGCAATCTTTCGGTCATCATTCGTAACGTCCCGATCTCTATAACGGAACACGAAATACAAGCAGAGCTAATCAACCTAAAATATCCTGCGACAAAAACTACCCGATTATTAAATCACAAAAGAGAACCAATGCCAATTATTGCGGTAGAACTCAGTAAAAACGACAACGCAAAAAACATCTTTAACCTAAATAGATTACTCCATTGTGTAATAACAGTTGAACTAAGACGTAGAAACGGCGATACACCTCAATGCTCCAACTGTCAACGTGCAGGGCACACCAAGAACTACTGCCACTTGCCACCTAGATGTGTCAAATGCACAGAGTCACATCACTACTCTCAGTGCAAGAAGAACAAACAATCAGATAAACCCGCCTGCGTCAATTGTGGTGGGGACCATACGGCAAATTATAGAGGCTGCTCATACTTACAACGCTACAACAACAAATCATCACCTCCTCTTATTAAATCCCATAATCCGAATTCCCAAATCACTGGTAAAATCACAACTAATGCAACATATGCATCACACCTTCAAAGAAATCTACCTGTCCCTGAACCTAGTAACTCAGCATCAACTAACTCGACCTCCACCAACTTTACTATCCCAAATATTCTTAAATCCATTCTGGAAATCATCACCCCATACATTGACCAAATCAAAAATTTTATCGTGTCCCTCATTCCCATGCTACTCCAAAATGGCGCTAAATAATCTACACCCTATAAATGAGTTAACCCTCCTAAACTGGAACGCTAATGGATTGAAGCAACAAAAAGCAACCTTCATAGCATTTTTAGCCAGACATAATATTGATCTTGCATGTATCACAGAAACTCATCTTATTGAAAACGAAAAGTTCTCCATTCCTGGTTATCAAATCTTTAGAAGAGATCGAATTAATGCAATTGGATGGGGTGGATCGGCAATAGTTATAAAACGTAAACTCGCTGCCATCCCTATAGTAATGGATAATATCCGCCAGCTAGAAGCAGTAGGAATCAGCCTTACACTGGCAAATAATGCCACACTAAGAATTATCTCATCCTATAAACCCCCCAATAATCAACTACTCCAGGAGGATTTACAACATATCTTCAGCAGCCAAGAAACTACACTACTCGTTGGAGACTTAAATTGCAAACATGAGAACTGGGGATGTAGGAGAACAAATCCTAATGGTATAAAACTCGAAAACATCTCCTCGCAAATAGGAGCGCAAATAGCTACCCCACCCGACTATACTTATTTTCCGTACAGACGAGATCAATTACCTGATATCCTCGACATAATAGTCCACAAAAATCTTAAACTCCCACTAAACCAGACAGTTGTAACCGAGCTCGACTCTGATCACTTGCCCGTTATATTCAAGCTAACCTACACTCCCTACTATTACCCCCAACTACCGCGATTGATAAATGGCCCAATCGACTGGGAACAATTTCGAACTAAAATGGATGACGCTTTAACGTGTCCTACTCACATATCAACTCTAGAGAACATAGACAACGCCATCGAAATATTCACAACAACTGCCGCCAGTTCAATACAACTATGCACTCAACACACTAGATCACCTAACCACCGCGGTAACCAAAGTCCCTCCCCACATGTTCTACAACTCATAAGAGAAAAGCATCGAGCCCGGCGATTATGGCAAAATACCCGTGACCCGGATGTTAAAGTATATCTGAATAGACTGATCAGACAAGTAAGAACTGAACTATATGAAACTAGAATCGCAAATTACAACCATTATATTGAGTCGCTCAACCCAGGTGACCCCCACATGTGGAGAGCTACGAAACGAATCCTCAGACAACCAGATACCATCCCGACACTGCGAGTACAAGGAATACCTATTACTCACGATAAAGACAAATGCGAAGCATTCGCAGAGCACTTGGAAAACACATTTTCAACCCCCCCCAACCATCATAATATGAATCATGTACAACTTGTTGAAAGAGAACTCGAAAGCCATGATTTTACTGCTATCACACTCTCCGAGCCAATATCTCCAATTGAAATCAAAAACTACATTAACAAGCTAAAAACAAAGAAAGCGCCTGGAAAGGACATGATCTCAAATATAATTCTCAAAAACTTACCGAAAAAATCTATCGCGTATTTAACAGCAGTATTCAATGCCTGTCTAAGAAAAGGATATTCTCCCTCCGCCTGGAAACAAGCCATTATCGTGATGATACCTAAACCAGGCAAAAAACACGATAATCCAAAAAATTTCCGTCCTATAAGCCTATTATCATCCATTTCCAAACTCCTTGAACGTGCACTATTAACTCGCCTACAACTATTCCTGAACGAGCGCCACCTTCTCCCTCACCTCCAATTTGGCTTCAGACCTCATCACTCCACCGCGCACCAGCTACTGAGACTCACTGAAAAAATCGAAGAAGGATTTGAATCCAAAAAACATACGCTTGTAGCATTTATCGATGTAGCCCAAGCATTTGACCGCATTTGGACAAAAGGCCTTATATACAAACTCCTCGAAACTAGTCCACCCACCTATCTTCTATCGACAATAAAATCATTCTTGACAGACAGAACCTTCCAGGTCCGGGTAAATTCTTACTTTTCAACCACCCATCACATATCTGCCGGTGTGCCACAGGGGTCACTATTGGGACCCACCCTATTTAACATATATATGAAAGATATTCCTGAAGTCCCGGGAGCTGACCTAGCCATGTATGCAGACGACACGGCAATTCTTACACAAGACCTTGATATCAATAGAGCAGTTATCAAACTACAGCGGAGTATTGACCAAATAAATCAGTGGTTCACCATGTGGTCCATAAACATTAACGCAGACAAATGTGAAACAAAAATCTTTACTCTACGCCGCCCCCTAGAACCGCCTAACATAGTCATAAACAACACCCCAGTACCGTGGAACCCTAAAGAAAGCGCTGTCAAATATCTGGGAATCCATCTTGATAAACGACTAACTTGGAGTTTCCACATAAATAAAAAATTATCCGAATCCTACGCGCGACTTGGCATACTATACCCAATTTTAAATAAAAAATCACCATTAAAAATCAAATGTGGTACACTTATCTACTCGTCCATCATACGGCCTATTCTTACATATGGATGCAGTATCTGGAGTTCAACAGCAAAAACCAACTTGAAAAAACTCCAAGTTTTGCAAAACAAAGTGATACGTATAATTACTAATGCTGAATGGTTCACAAGAAACTCCCAGCTACACAGAGAAACAGGCATTCCCCCTATAGAAGAGTTCATCAAGAAAGTGGCTAAATCTTTCTATGATAACATTGATCAGTGTGAAGGTGCAGTCTATTATAACCTGGGAAAACGTTCAATACACACTAGACTCAAAAGGAAGCTACCGATCGACTTACTAGGCAGTGAAAGTGAATGATCAGTTACTCGGTTTAAAATGAACTCCATTTTGCGTACGCCTCTTATCATTAACACATCAATTAACAACCAGTAATGTATAGTAGTGCATAGTGATTTAATGTTAAAAACTTTTAAACTATCCCTGTCATGTATAGCATATTGTGCTGAGCTGACAATAAAGTATTTAAAAAAAAAAAAAAAAATGTCAATAAAATTGACACAAGTGACCAAAATTATAAAGAGCCAGAGCCATACATTTTAGACTACCCGCTAAATTTATTATATCTATTTATTGGCTTGTTAACGAACAAACGTAATTTTTGACAATTTATGAAAATTGTTCAATAGAAACACGTTTGGATCACATCACGGCACAAGCATGAGGTTATTGAAATTATTTATTGGCATATTAGTGAGGTGTCTGCCAAATTTCTTTGCAATTGTTTCTTTGTGTGCATTTTTATAGAGCTAGGAAATGGCGTTTACTATAGAAAATTCGTCCAAAAATAATGTGCATACTGTTATTAAATTTTTTGCAATCGAAGAACGTCAACCATTAGAAAACATTAGAGAATGCAAACTGTTGATGTTATAGTTATTCTCACACAGTAGTGGTTTAGTGGTGCAGAAAAGTTTAACAAGAGCTGACTAAAGACTTTGCTTGTTCAGAACATGTTCGAGTTCAGATGAAAATTAGAGGCGTTTGAAAACTGCTTTACGTGCAAATGGAAGCATTAAGATCAAACCACTTTTTGAAATGATGAGCATCAGTGTAGAAAATGTTCATTTAATTATTCATATTCTTATTATCACAAAATTCATGTCTTTGGTCCAATCAAATAATCACTAAAAGGGCAGCGATTCAATTCTGACGTGGAAGTACAGACTGTTTTTACAAAATAGTTTCGTCAACAGCCGCACGAATTTTACAAATAGGCAATCTATACATTAGTACAACAGTGGGACTCATACCTTAATATTAAGAGAGATTTCTTTTTAATTGAGTTACTAAATATTACACTACAGTCTCCAAACGTGTTCGTATTGAACAATCTTCGTAATTTTATAATATGTATATTATAGTAAAAATAAGTATTTAAGTTATTATAATCGTACAAAAAAAGCATTACGAACGGTAAGGTTTACCAGTCTCAGACAATTGTCTTTTTCCAGTAAACGGTCCTTAACGTGCTTGTTATTTAATATACGTCAGCAGATATAATCATTGCAGCTGTAATATCTACGTCTAGCAAAACAGATTTATTTTAGGCAATGGAAGGGATGTAATAATTGCCCTCCTTGCCAAAACACGCCTATCTATGTTCTAATTAGCTAATGGTTCGCAATATATCTGAGAAACGCTGGTATTTCAGAAGTAATCCAGGTAATCACCCTTTCAGGGCTCGTTATGAAAACTGAAAACTTTTCTAGATTTACTCTTGGATAAAATGCAATAACTTTCGAATCAGAAAATAATACAGGGACGATTAGCGGTTCCTAAACTATATAATGGCATAGTTATTTTCCAAACCTTTATTCAAGAAAAAAAAATTATTATGTAACTTTTATGCTTAGATTTTTGATGTTAATAATTCAAAAAAAAATTAACTAATAACAGAAATGCAGCAAAAGAGGGTAGAGGAAAAATATAAACAGCAAAACGTGCAATAAACCATAGCTGAAGCCTGCAGAAATGAAAACCTTAACAACTATATTTGAACATGAGTTTCGTTCTCAACCAAGACGCGAACAGAAATGTTTTATTTTCGTGCGATAACCCTGACCGCAGTCGTCGGTATCACATAAAACATTTTCCAAATAATATTTAAGTGTATCTAATTATTAATATAATTTGCGCATTATTCGTTAAATCTGCTGCGGCCCTAGTGGCCTAACAGTATTAATTATCAACGATGCTTATGCATGCAAATAATACACGTGACAGTAGCTTACTTTTCCCCAGTAACAGTGATCCTAACAAATTATATTTATTTAAAACTGAATAAGCTTTTAAAAGACAACCAGTTTATATTCTTCCAAGTGCATTAAATATTAGCCCCCAAAGAAGTAATGTACAAATACAAGAACAATCCATAGAAACTAATCAACAACCAGCTACCTATCTATCTCACGAGGCTACAAATTACTAGGAAGTAATCAAAGATATCCATAAGAGGTCAAAAATAAGTTTATAACGGCATGTAAAGTTAATTTCCTTCGTATAAACTTAACTAATGACCTCATAAATTTAACCAATTAGCAGTTAATCTAACAAAACTGACGAAGCCAACAAAATATTCTAAACCACTGTATTTCTAGTGCGGAACCCAGACGTAAATCACCAGATATTCCACAATGCTCACGATGCCAACTTTATGGCCACGCTAAAAATTATTGTCAACCCACTCCGAGGTGCGTAAAATGCAAACTAAATCACCATTATAAGGATTGCACAAAAAGCTCTGAACAAAAACCACAATGTGTAAATTGTGATGGAGAGCACCCAGCAAATTACAAATGCTGCCCTTATTTCCAGATAATATCACAGAAAGTAAGCAAAAATTATCCTACCCATGAAAGACCCAGTAATCCTTTTACTTAGAACCCAGAAACTTTTCCACATCCCCTTAGTTCTTCAAATCGACCATCTACTTGCAAAACGCACGCCCGCTTCAAAACATATGCTAATCCTAATCCTTCGCCAAGTCAACATAATCAAAGCCAAGAGTCAGCAGATCTAATAATGTCATACACAGGTAAAATTAAAGCAGCTCGTATCACATTCCTACCTACACTAATCAATAACGGCCTTTAGACAAACAAATCACTTTAACTTAACCATATCCAGTTGGAATGATGACGGTATCATCGGTTTGTGCTGTGTTTCTGTTTTGCCTAGTTGCCCAAATATATGCAGCGTGTTCCAAAACTAACCGTCTATCCGTTAAATATAAATTTATGGGATTAACGTAGGCCACAATCGGCGGATGGACACAACGCCGACTGGACATAATGCGACTGGATCAAACGCCGACCAGGGACACAACGCCGACCGTGGACACTACGCTGGCCGTTTGAAGTGGTTTAAATATGCTGTGCTTCCTTCTAGATTGTTTAGGTTAGTTGCAGCCTTTGATCGGTTGTTTCGCTGCAGACGATCGGCGTTGCGTTCACGGTCGGCGTTGTGTCAACGGTAGGCGTTTTGTGTTGTGTCCGATGCCCCCAAAATCGTATAATAATACATTTTCAATATTCGTAACCTTGTTAATGTAGAAAAGATGTTATTAATTAATTATGTTTGTTGCATCGCATTAATCCAGATTTTCCATATTAACAAAATTAGAAGCCAAGTATTGAGTTAGTTTCTATCTCATTGTCATATACGAAAATCTACTTCTTTACATTGCTTGTTAATCTTGTTCATCTGGTAAATTAATATCTATTGCATATTTGATTGAACCCAATATCTTGGAGTCTTAATGGAGACAACCAAAGCAGTTAATGACTGGTACCGTAATAGTGGAATTAGTAGCTATCATATTTGATAATAGAATAGCTTATTTGATTTATTTATTAAAGGTTTTCAGTTCCTACTCGTAGTTGTAAACTGTTAACAAATATTTACAGCCAACGTTCAGTGCATAGAACAACATCCGTGTTAACTAATTTGAATACATAAGTTTGTCAAAGAATAAAATTAGCTTTAACTATCACACAAATCTGTCGATTAGTTGCCATTAAATTTTATAACAGCAACATTCGGCGTGGCTTAGTAAACAAATTGGGTCTATTTTAAGGCTTAGTTTAATAATACAGAAGCGAGAAGGGCTTTGCGTTGATTAAACTGGGTTTATCGTCGACGCATTTACCAGTTTAGGAGAGCATGCCTTGTGTTAGTTTAAATGTATAGCATAAACATTTTGGTCTACGACCGTATCTTTAATATTTATTACAGTAACGATCTCGATCGTAACAGAAGCACCATATAAGTTCCTTTATGGAGATAATACTGGGAGTAATTCTCGACTAATTGTGCAGCGGCGTATTTAAGGGGAAAAAGGTTCGCACGTAGATAGATTCATTTTTCTCGTAGGTAGAGATTAGAAAATTATAAATAATTATCCATATTGAAAAAATATTGCACAAATAGAGTTAAAAATTGAAAAACAAAGAAATTAGATTAAAATAGCAGGAATCATTAGAGAGAGAATTAGATGGAGCAGACGTGTCATCACACACCTGGAGTTTAGGAGAAATGTGGAACAAAAATTTGAAAAGGTTATAAATAACATAACATACGAGGGCTGCACTAAAGAAACAATCAACAATATAAACTATAAAAATACAAAATGGTAGAATTAATAAGGACAAAGAGTTAACATTGTAAAAATATTACAAAACGACGAGAAATGTACAGCAAAAAAAAAGGAACAAAGTAAAAAACGTAGTTTAGATAATAATGAGATAATGAAAAGCGAGGAAGAGTTTGGCAAAGAAACGGAAAAAAATTTTGAACTAAGTAACACAAAATCTAGAATGTAACCAAGAGAATAAAAAAAACAAGGAAAATAAACAGAAACATCAAAAATAAAAATAGGCAATTAATAACAAATTTAGAAATGATTCTGGAAGCACGGGAAAATGTTATAGTTAATACAAGAAAACGAGTGATGAGCACGAAGACGCATACAGGCAACATATCTGTGATATTCAACTTTGTTAAGACCAGTTTAAAATCCCGCACTTGCATTTCAAATATTCTCACTTTCCTGCATCTGTTATTTCAAATATTAACAATTCCGCGCCTCCTTTTCAAATCCAAATACTGACGCTTCCCGCTCGTTCTAGTATAGTACGGTTTTGATCACTCGCACGTGTGCGACGTGGCCCGTGTGTGTGTGTGTGTGTTATGGCCAAACCAATCCCTTGTGTTGTAGCACTGGTTGTACAATTAACGCTTTGGTGCTGGGGAGCTGTGGTAATTAGATGTCGTTTTGCCCTTTTCCCAATGCTTGTCGTTACGGGGATTTTCACGCAAAGAACAGCCTCCTGGGGGTTCGCTGTGTAATGTCGTTTTGATGCCAGCAATTTACGCTATCCTTTAACCATCTGCAGAGAAGGCTACGAGACGGTGGGACCTTTCGGCTGCAGTAATCAGCAACATCACCGGACATCATTCAGGTACTGTGATGTATTGTTTTGTTGCCTGTGTACTTTAGAGTATCTGTGCGACAATCTTGTGTTGTGTTTAAAGTGACGCAATTTTATGCGTGTTAACAACCATATTTGGGAGCCGACGCGAGTGATCTACTTTCAGAGTAAACTGTCATCATTGTTGCGTCATAACATACAGAAGTTTTGTGCGGCTTTGCTTACCACTGTCGTTTTAATGTAACTAACGTACTTTTTCTCCATGCCCATCTAGTAAGTTACACTTACTTTGACATATCCATTGCAGGTAATTTGATTTTACTGTTTGTTTACTGGTTGTCATGATATTCGGGAAGTAAGTACCTACTCCCCAAGGGAAGTAAGTGAATTGCGTGTTATTACAGTAATTTTAGTTTTGTAAGTGATCTGAACGGGTTTGAACTTAACTGATCCTAACCTATTTGAAATTTAAAACTTGTTAAGATAAGTAGGGTTAGGGTATAACCGTAAATTAAAAATATCAATATAATAAAGGATAACGATCCAGACGTGTGTGTCACGATAATTTCGAATGCGATGTACCCCATTTGCGATTGCATGCAATTCGCCGTCTCCTCGATTTCGCTACCGGAGAGTAGCCCCGAGGACCCCTTGGAGAGGGGCGGAGCCCCATGGGCCCCCTTGGAGAGGGGCGGAACCCCGAGGGCCCCCTTAGAGAGGGGCGCAGCCCCGAGGGCCCCTTGGAGAGGGGCGGATCCCCGAGGGCCCCCTTGGAGAGGGGCTGAACCCCGGGGGCCCCTTTGAGAGGGGTGGAGCCCCGAGGGCTCTCTTGGAGAGGGACGGAATCCCGAGGGCCCCTTCTTTGGTCAGGTGTACGGCTGAGGGAGGCAGGAGCGGAGTGTGCAACAGAATGGATTGGCCCAACGTAATAGGCCTAAAAATGGTGGTAAATTGATTAGGATGGACCACGCAATAGCGCGCGCAGCCCCGTTTATATACCGGGTATCCGTTCTCAAAGTCGAACATAGGCGATTAACATTGTATTCAACGTTTTTGCCGATTCCTGCTCGCCAATTCAACCTACAGGGAAGGTAATGGTATCAATGGAAAGATAAAATGATTACACATCAAATGATACCAATAATAATATTCAAGATGCGATTTTTATTTTAAAATACTAATTTAAAACTTGGGCATTTTTAAATATGCCATGCCTTGCTTTTCGAGTTCGATGGCATTTGTAAAAAAAAGGTAATTTGTTGGCGTAAATCAGGTATCTTCTGTCAACGTCTGTTAAAATTATCTACAGAAAAATAAATTATTTCGATCAAGAATGAGTGAATGCATTAATGTTAATTGCCTATGTTCGACTTTGAGAATGGACACTCGGTATATATAATAATGAAACAAACAAAAATTTATAAACATGTGTATACTGTAATATTTTATATTTTATTAAAGTTTTTGTTGGGCATGGAGAAAAATATTATAAGCATGCTCGGGAAGTAACTATCTATAACCAGTCTCGAATTTTGCCAGCCCTCGCTCGCTGGGTCTGGCAAACTCGTTCTGGGCTGGTAAAAGCTACTTACTTCCCTTGATGCTTAAATAACTATTGTGTCACACCTATCATTTTTAAATAGAATTTAGTCGTTTTTAACTTCTTGGACATGTGTTATACTTTCCTATGTTTATTAATTGTGAGACGCTAACAGACCAACAAAGGTAGGTTTCCAAGCAGCCGAACGTCATACGAGACCGTCAAAGTGAAGCGTCTGTCCTCTGACTTCGAGTTTATACGAGGGTGGGTCGAAAAGTTTCTCTCTCATTCTACCAATGCAATTCGTGGCGCTTATCTTTCCCCCTTGTTTTAATTACAATCAACACCTATTGTGACAGAATCTCGCTCTAAATTACGTCGTGTTGATCCGAACCCGCCCTTCTCCCTGAGCAAATAGCCGGACAACCGTGTGTTGCAGCAAGTTGAGGCGTGATTAGAGTGAGTTTTGCTTTAAAGAGATATCTGAATCTGTAGGAATAAGTGCCGGTTATATATATATTCAAGAAGAACTTGAATACAGAATAGTAAGTGCTCGCTGGGTTCCATATCTTTTTATTCCAGGGCAGAAATGCCGTCGAATTGAGGGAACTTTTGCATAGATTTGAAAACGCAAATTTTCTTGAGGCAATGTTAACATGCGATTAGGTGCGCAAATCTATTCGCGAAACAAAACGTCAAAGTATGCAATGGAAGTATATGTATAACATTTGAGCTACTGCAAACAGTGGAAGCGAGAGTGCTATTTAAATACAATGTTCAAGTGAAGAATTTTGTTCAAAACTGTTTGGAGACTCAGTCAAAAGATTTCTATTGTATCGTGAAACATGAAGTAAGAGGGCGCCTCAATCATTAGCAATGATTTTATTAATACGTTCAATTTATTACTGTATAAAAATGTATGTTCGGATCTGAACTGTCCTCGTATCTGAATTGTGCAAACAGTCGTTCTTTACTATTATTCTGTTGTAATTAGTAAGTCCCCCTAAAAGTTTATACGCTACCATGATTGGAGGATATAATTTGCATATATAGGATGTATCTTAATATAACCGACAATTAAAAACTGAAGATTCTATTCTTAAAACACCCTTATAAATGCGAAAATTGTTGTTATATTGTTTCAATATTTGTAAAAAACTAGAGCACATATTAAATTGAGATTTGGAGCACTCTAATGTAATTAAATAAAGGCGCGTTCACTGGCACAATCCAGTAAGAGTACTTTTATTTAAAACAAGCTAGATTTCGCTGAGGAACAAAAATAATTAGAAGACTTTTTTATTATTTTGTCCTATACTGTTTCAAAGACAAAAATATTTAAATATATATATATAAATTTTCTTTAAAATTTCTACTTATGATTTTGGTTGCAAAATTTAAAGTCTTTGTTTTGTTTAACTAATTTTTAAGTAAAGAAATGTAGGTCACTGGATTGCTCCAGTTAACTCAAATTCACCCGATGATGATGTAGATTTCTGTACACATTTAAGTTCATCAAATCTCAATTTGATATCTGTTCTGGTTTTTGGAAAATGGGAAAGCATTTAGAAGAATATTTGTTTTATTTTAAAACAGAGAATCTCCAATTTTCGTGATTTGGCTGATATTAAAATACACTCTGTACAAATGTACATGGTGATAAGTATGTGAATGAGTTATATTGAAAACTAACAGAGAATGGGAGGTATTCATGATTTTTACAATATAAGAGTCTAAAGGCAGCGGCCCATAAATTGTTAAAATAAAGTTACATGCTTGAAAAGGGTAACTTGTAAAGTGTTGATAAAGTAATAAATTATTCATTTAAACTATTTATTTGAAGTTTAGAACACCTGGTATCACATATCAGTAAATGATTAATTAATCGTTTTCACATATAACATGTTTTTGGAAGTTGTTAGCCGATCATAGTTAACAATCTCTCTATAATACAATAGAAAGTTTCTTATATCTGCATTTATAAAAAATACAAACATGAAAAATATTTGAGCTTTGTACGTAACACTATAATTATTAATCTAAAATTAAACCAATAAAAATAAACTAAATATAATATGTAGTACTACTCTAACATAATAAATAATAAACTACAACGTTATTTGTCAATCAATGGTACTTATTTCATTAGCAGTTGCTTCGGTAGTCTGCTCTGCTGCAACACTATCAGCTACAACTGTGTTGTCCGAAGTACTTGTTTTAGGGGCTGATTTCTGTCCTGCTTGTTCTTCTTTTTCTTGCACTTCCTTGATCCTTCGATTGACTATAATATGTTGGGTATTCACATACAGAGACATAAATCGATGGTTAAGTTTTACAAATTTTTCGGAGCAGCATTCCACACATTGAATTTCGTGGTCTTCCAAGGTTCGGCTATTCAAACTATCTATGCAGCGTTTAAAACATGTTTGGGATAAGTTGTTGTAGATTTGCAGGAAATCTTTGAAGCTTTTAAGTGTATGATCCATAGTTGGTGAATTATGAACTGGCAAAAAACTCGATTACTGCATTTAAATAATATGTAATGACAGAAACAAGGTAATAACAATTTTGTATTATAAATTCGAGAGCATGTGATCGTTTTTGCAGAGGTTATGTTATGTATTCAGAGTATGCTTATTAATTTTAAAAACGAATCAAAAGACACAAAGGGGAATAAATTTAGGTTGTAGGAAAAAAACAATTTCACGTATTGTAAATAAATACAATTTTTATTGCAGATGCGAGCGTCTTATTCATTCTATATTTATAATATCATACAGGTTGCCTAAAATTGTACGGAACATGGCATTTCCATGAGTTAGAAAAAAATGGAATAATATTTGCCATAAGAGTAACCGAAATAGAATATGCAATATTTTCCTTGGTAACTAGGCAACAAGTAGCTATTGTACCTACTTGTTGCCTAGCTACCAAAATCATTATTGCATTTTCTGTTTCAGTAAGTATTGAACCTCTTCCATCTCATGGAATTTCCATGTTCCGTACAATGTTGGGCAACCTGTACTTATATAAAATCGAGTAAAGATAAGTGAGATTGATAACTTCATCCGCGATCGGGCTTACTTCTTTACATCAGCCCCCCCCCCCCCCACTAGTATACAACTATAAGCCTGTGTATTACTTAGCGCTCCTGGCCTAGTGGTCAAGGAGTCTAACTAGAAATTAGATTCCCTCTTGGAGCTTAGATTTGAATCCTACCAAATGCAGTTTTTTGCGTTTTAATGTAACTTGTTCGGCCAATCGATGCAGTAAACAGCAGATCAGATTGTATATTGAAGATGTATTTAAAACTATAAAACATTCCTGCTACAAAATTCGGAGCAAAACTCCTTAACGTGTAACAACCGAATACCTCCGCTGTTTGCCTCCTATCCTACCATCTGTATTTAAGACAAGGGCATTGGCGTAATTAGGATTTTTGGCTGTGGGGGGCCAGGCTCCCAATTAACCATCGTCAATACCTATGTATACCTTCGTACATCAATTTACATACATTCATAAAGTTATTTGTTTATTTCTTTCCTCGTGGAAAAGACGAAGGAACTATTGTAATCTTGAAAAAACACCTTTCGAGATAGCTTCACGTTTCAGAGTGCCTACATGACCAAAAACATGTTTTCTCAATTCCGTTTGTCTGTATATCTGTCTGTCTGCTGGCGGATAGCTCAGAAAATATTTACATGCGGATTAGATGTCTACCTGACCTGGAACCGGATATACTTTCGGTTAAATATATACCGAGTGATCACCTTAAAATAATAAAGTGTTGTGAATCTGTGCTTTAATTGAAGGATAGATAAAAGCAATCCTTTAACGTAGCCCAGGTTTTAACCCCTGACGAAAATGAGACCTAACAGACCCAGGGTGAACATCGCAACAGGGACAAAAGTATATAGCGTCTTTATAACGCAGCAAAAAGCGCAACAAATGCGAGCGCGGTCGTGGCGCAGTGGTTTAATTGCATGTCTTGTTCTGACAAGTGTCTGGGGTCAGTTTGGATCTGAATCTCATTTTTTATTATTTGCAAATTGATGTAATTGGCATTAGTAAGTGTTTCCTTTCCCTGTTTCGATATTATTACACATTTTAAAACATTTGTGCCTATTTTGTACATAATTTTTTAACACTCTTGTTTACATTTAATGTTTACAGAATTGGTTTCCGTTTATACGTTTTTGAACCACAATTTAATTTTTTTAATATGGTTGAAGTAAATACTTTCTTGAAAACATTAATATCCTTTTCATTGCTATTGTGATTTCCTTATATCATAATAATATCATGAGCTTGCAACTGTGGAAATTTAAATATCAGGGTGATTTACACCTTTCATCACTACAAAATTCCACAAAACATAAAATTCTGTATCGTACTCTTTAAAGTGATAAACTGAACTGCTTGCGCAAAGCAAACATCAAAATAGCATACTATTATTCATTATACCCATCCATCCAACATATGGTATTTGTGCTATAATGGCTTTTTGAAGCCAAAACAAATAAGAAAACTTTAAAATTTGTGTGGATCGCAAACGGCGGCGTGTTGGATGAATGAAAAAGCAGATTTTTAAAATTTATTTACCTTCTGTTTTGGTGGGGAGGGCCAAACGGCGTTCTGGGGAGGGCCTGAACTCCCTGTCCCCCCCCCCCCCCCGCATAGTTACGCCTATAGACAGAGACATACACAGGCGAATTTTGCGCCACTATGATTTATTTACTAAGTATTCAATTTGACACGCGACAGCCGGGTGTGATAGCGAGGATATGGAAGCTCTGACCTTTCGCCTTGTAGGCCAAGCTCCTTCATAGGGTGTTAGTGCATCACCATTATTATTATATATTATATAATATAATATCGGCAGAGTTCGAACTGTCAAAATCATATTACCGAACCGTTGTAAATTCAAGAATAGGAAATCTTGCAAGGAATAAGATCCTCCAAAATAAAATAACTGCCGCAGATGTTGCTTTGAAATCTGAGCTCGTAGAGCGAGGATTTTAAGACATTTAAGGCTGTTAAGATTCATAACATCCGTGATATGCTCAATAGTTTATCGGTTGCAATATGGTAATGTGGGATTGCCATGTCCGGTAAAGGAATATTACCGTACAGATACAGCTATGACTTAGTTACCAGCCTCCTTTTGTATATTGTGTAAACAAAGGC
>CALNHX010010979.1:0-35761 GCA_940337035.1 Agriotes lineatus
ATGAATAAATTCTAAAGCAGCTATTAAAGTAGAATGAGACATAAATATAATGACATCTAATCGCAAAATCGAAAACTAATAAACTTTTTACTTTGAACGCATAGACCTGACTAGCATTGTAAAGGTTTGAGAACTCAATCCGAAAGGGTATATAAGGATGATTAATGCTCAACATATCGTTGAAGGTCCGAAAGACAAACCAGTAGCTCCGATCTGTTACAAAAGAAACAGATATCGCGGAAGAGATGGTACACCTAAAGTGGAACTTCTCCGGGCACGTAGCAAGGTATAAGGACGGAATAAAACCATGCTACAATCGAGGCCGCAAGACGAAACACGGTCAAGATGGCGGCCACAGGTAAGGTGGACAAATGATATCAAAATAACACCAGGTTTGCCTTAGATAGGAGAAGCCTAACACAGAGAACGATGGTTTAACATGAAAGAGGCCTATTTTCAAAAATGGTCTCAAAGCGACTAAAGAAATAACGAAAATATATATCAATCGAGATACGCTGGGTTAGCGAACAAAAATGAGAATTTACTAGTTTATATGTCGATTGAACTAGTTATTCGAGTATAAAGACCTCTGTGGGGTACACAACTAGCAGCCGTTATGTAACCAATGGCCGTTTATTTGTAGTTGTTAATTTGTGACTGCTAATTGGGAGCTGGACCTGCGTTCGAAAGAATAAGGGGTAATAATGCGGTTGTCTAATACGTGATGCTTACCACATCACCACGTGACATGAATTTGACAAGCGACAGCCGGATGTGAGAGAGCTGGAAACTGCGTACCTTAAGGTTTGGTTAATGATTCGTTTCACGTTGAGTTTTATGTGACGGTTCTAAAACTGTCATATCATTTTGGATTCATGGAATGTTCATCCATTTTTTAATCTATGGATATGGTCAGTCATAAGTAATCTTCAGTTGCCGCTTTTCCTGTTGTGGAGCTTAGCAGTGGTGAATCAAACTCAGATGGACTTGTGTAGAGACTAGGGGCCGCGGTAGTTTGCCGATCTTAGAGATAAGTAAAATTACTTGATTTATTGTAACCGTGATGTCATATTATGACAAACTGCTCGGTAGAATTTTTACAGTATAACTTTTATACCACATGTATCGGTCGACGGAATATCGTTGCTTATCAATGAGACAGCGTCTAGTAGAGGTAATTTGGAATCAGCCTTTAAATATAAGTGTTAGATACCGTAATGTTTGCGATCTTCCAAATTTGTGTCTACAAGTAAGTGATCATATATTGAAGTTGGTGGGGCCCAGTACAGAATTATAAGATTATCATGAATCCATTCCCTCTTTCGGAGCTAAGTTAGCGGACCTCACTGAAGGCTAATTATTGAGGAATCCTTTTGAAGAATTCAATAGTTATTATATATATTGTTATGATATCATAAGAGTGGTTATAGTTTGATGATCAATACGATAAAAAGATTTGTTAAAGCATTGTAGTCAGTCTTTGCAAAAGTTTAGAATATAAAAGGTTATTTGAATTAAGTTTTTTTTAAATAGAGATAAAATTTTAAAGAAATGAGAATGGAAAGAATAAATTTCATATAGTTTAATTTATAAAGTAAGATGTTAAAAGATAGAAGTTATTTACTACTGATATCAGATACGACAGACCAAATTAAAATATTAAAGGATAACAAAGTATGTAGGTATCAAATGTATATTTTAATATAGTAAGCATCAATAATGAAAATACGGTAGTTAAGAGAGTTGTTTTGAATGGAGAATAACAAATTTTGAAAAATTTAACATAATATTTTGGCTATTAATAAAATGTTGAAAACTTGACTGTTTTATATATAATAATGGTACTGGTATAATAAGAACAGTGAGTAAATAAAATCTACGAAGTTTAAATAATGTGAAATATAATTTTATGGTGTACGAGTAACAGATGTCTCAATTAAAGAAGATCTTTGATAATAACAATTTTAATTGGATGAAGAGCATTTTATAACAACTAAAAATATAAGATTTGGATTGGGCTGTTTTATTGGAGTTGATACAGTTTAAAAAAAAGAAATAGAAAGGATTCGACTGTTGCGGAATACTGCAGGTGTAGGAGTCATTTATGGAGGACTGATGTATCTACTTGGAAATCATTCTGAGTGATTGGCTATATTGGGGTGCTTCGTCTTCATGCAGAGGACAGATCATCGGGACGTTGAGCCTGCAAGGAAATGGTATTAATTTGGAATATAACAAGAATAGTTTACTGGTAGAAGAGGATTGTGAAGGAGTGATATGTGGGTCGACAGGTGCAGTTTTTGGTTGAACAGAGGTTGGATTCTTCGACTACTTTGAGGTTTTTATAGAAGATTTGACTGCTGTAAATTAGCTGGACAGTTGCTTGCAGTTGGACGTGTTCGTGTGGTGACTGATTGTACAAAGGGGTCTGTGGTGCTGGATGTGCAATTAATGGCGTCAATAAGGTTGGTTATTAGTTTAGCCTAGAATAAAACTGAAGTATAAACCGTTCACGACCTTTTTGGGACAGAGTTGGCTATGATTTTTTCTTTTCATGTTGGACTAACTGATTCGATGATGTAGCGGATGCAACTTTTTTTTTCTGTCAGTGTCTGTTCGACATTTTCTTGGCACCACATTGCCAGATTTATTATTTTAATATTCGTAAGAAAATAAATGATTTATCAAATGTGTAAAAATAATTTTAATTTCCGTCAAACGAAAAGTCAAAATGACCAAAATAATGTTGTTACAACAAAAAATTTCCATTAAAGGATGCTACTTCCAATTTAAAAAGGACAGACCAAATTTAAAAGAACGCGAGTCGATGTGGAGACTAGAGAATATCCGGCAACAATGTACCTATTCAGAAAATATAACCTTAAACTGAAAACAACCTAACCTAACACAAAAAGTGTCAATTTCCACGAGGGAGTTTAGTTGCAACAGAGGTTCTGCCAACAAAATTACTAGATGGTCATAGCCTCACCTGACCCAAAAAGATCGTGAACGGCTTATATATGAACAATATTTATTACTTGCAATAATTAAAATAGTTAATACTTACCATAAAAGATAGAGAATGTCATACATCATAATAATATTGAAAACAGTGTACGTTGGTCGTATCTGATTACAATCAGAAGAACTATTTTGAATTCAGTCAAGATCAGTGACATTTAAGGTCATTTGACAATCAGTACTAAGTACACAAAGCAACCACTAATAGAGCGATTTCTCAAACAGTAAGCTTGAATAAAAGTTTCAGCGCCCTACAACGGGTGGGCCAGAAACTATTCAGGCAAGGCGGCAAAATTTAAATACGCCATTACTACGATATTTGGATTAATCAAGGATATACCGTCAACACCAATACAAATTTTGCATATACATAATTTGCCTTCATCAGAATCTCGATTTTAAAGTTTTGAACCGCATAAATCGGAATATGCAAAATCTTTATAGGTTCTGAAGTTTACAATAATTATGGAAAATTCAAACAAAATATTTGCGAATAACAAATATATTTAAGTAATTCAAATAGCAATATTGTTTAATAGGTATTGTCAATCTTACAATAGTCGTGCTCAATTGCAACATTTTGCTTTGGTTAAAAATGCTTTTCACGCATTTTAAATGATTTGTCGGTGTCAGTTTGACGTATGAGTTTACTATTTACGCACTTTTCAAAAGGCGGACAGGTGACACCAGCGCCTCCTGACGGATGGGCCAATCTCTAACAATTATTTGATTTGACAGATGCATTCAGAAAACGCTTCTATTAGTAGGTTTTTCTATGCCGTTGGGAAACTTGTGTCTCCTACACTAAATCGGCACAATTTGAAGCAACACTTCTTCACATACCGACCCATAATTAATTATAGTTTGGTTCACAACCTTGTCGAGTGGCGACACTAGCGCCCTCCGACGGGTGGGCCAGTCCCTAACAATTATTTGACAGGTGCATTTAAGAAACTCCTCTATTAGTGGTTGCTTTGTGACTAAGTACTTGAACCACAAAAAACATCGTGCCATTACTTTTTAAAATGTATAATCAAGTAAGTAGCTATAATGAAAAACAATAACAACGTTTGCGTAAAGTAACCCATCTCGTCCTCAAATGGTGTCAACTATGTTTAGCTAACAATGGCCAGCATTTTGATCATTTCATGTAATTACCAGGATTAAGTTTTGATTTTTAAGTAAATTTTGTTTGTTAATGTTCTAATCCACATAAGCCTACTTGATCAAATTGTAAAAACAATTCATTTTACTGGTATTTTTTATTCAATCATACGTTATCTTACATCGTTGAAAAGAAAATAAATAATTCTATTCGCCAATCTAAAAAGCTAATATGGCTCCTATTTAACTTAAGGTAGTTGATACGAGTATCTCAAAAGCTGCCATCTTGAATTTTTATTCGATACCAATTTTAAATTGGCCTCATCGAAAACAGTGACTTTTATGTGAAACTTTTTTTCGTACCTCTTATACTTAGCAAGATATTTGACATACAAGGAAATGACAGTTGTTAGTTTTTTTTTATAACTAGTGACTGGTTGGACATTTTGAACTATTTCAAACAGATTTTAAATCAGCATATGAAACTGCAAAACATTGTCCATTTAATCAAATCTCCATCTTCAATGACAAGAAAGTTACCCTTGCAATCCCACTTGATCTGGGACACACTGTAATAAGAGTAACTAAAATAGAAAAATGCAATAATTACTTTGATATCTAGGTAACAAGTAGACACAATAGCTACTACCAATTGCATTTTCTATTTTGGTTACTTACATTTTGAACAATAACGCCAAATGTCGTTATGTTTGTTTATTCTTGACTGTAAAATTTGGCTTTTGTGTTGACTGTTGTGATATAAACGGTAACATGAATCTAGCAGGTATGACCTGTCAATGTAGCAGTCAGGTGGACGTTAATAAACGCTTATTTGTGAGTATTGTATTGATCCTGCGTACAACCTGATCATTGATTGAATAGTCTCATACCACTGGTTAACTTGCAACAACATAATATTATACATATTATAACATGGTGTCAGGTGTGAAATTCTTATTATAGAACTGTCAGATTTTAAGAATTAATTTGAACTAAATCAGAGCTATTCAGTAGATTTACGATGTCAGTGAACATTCCAGTGCAGAAAGAACTTCGTCTTCATGAAGGCAATGTAGCTGAGAATTGGAGAAAGTTTAAAACAGCTTGGAATAATTATGAACTTGCAGCGGGTTTTCAGCCGAAAGATGAGAGTATTCGTGTTGCCGCTCTGTTGTCAGTAATTGGTGAAGAGGCAGTGGACACTTATGAAACTTTTGTGTGGACTGATGCGAGTCATAAGACAAAGATAAGTAAAGTGTTGGATCAATTTGAGAAATTTTGCATTCCGAGAGCAAATGTACTGTTCGAAACATACAGATTTGGATGTAGACGCCAGGAGGATGGTGAGTCAATTGACAGTTACGTGACGGTTCTTAGAAGTCTTGCTGAGAATTGTGAGTTTCAAGAGAAAGATCGTCGTATTCGGGATCAAATTGTATTCGGTTTGAGAGAAGAGAAGGTCCGTGAGAGAATCTTGCGTGAAGATAAACCTGATTTGGAGAAAGTACTCAGTATCATTCGTGCAAATGAAGCAGCATCGAAGCAGTCCTCTGTGATGACGGAAGGTCAAGGATCTGAGTCAGCAAACCAAATTAAAAGAAGAGAATACTCACAAAAGAAAGGTCAAAAGTACCAAGGATTTAAGAATAAGAATCAAAGGCAGAGGTCGAGTGACAATGTTCTTAAGTGTAAATTCTGTGGTGGATCACATGAGCGGAAGAAAGAGAAATGTCCAGCATATGGTAAAGACTGTAAGAGCTGTGGCAAGAAAAATCATTTCGCAAAGTGTTGCCATGGTACAAGTACAAGTACTGGTAAAGTTGGTCATGTAGATGAGGAACTCTATGCCGTGACAGTAAGTGAATACAAGAAAAAGACTAAGACTTTGACTGTGTGCCCTACGGGTAGAAAAATCACATTCCAGATTGACACGGGAGCGACGTGTAATGTCATTCCATTGAAAGACTACGTGAGTGTTACAGGTGATACTTTGGGCAAGAATTTGAACTCAAAGACTGTTAACCTTAAGACTTACGGTGGAAAGTCTAGTGTTAAATCGGCGGGATCATGTAGTCTCGAGGTGGAATACCAAGGGAAAAAGTACATTCTACATGCAGTGGTTCCTAGAATTGAAGCACATCCATTGTTGTCGTTATTATCGTCTGAGAAGTTGGGTTTATTGAAAATACTAGACTGTGACCAAGAGACAATTTCGACAGTGAATACAGTGAGAGGTATTACAAAAGAAGAAATTTTGTCGAAATACCCAGACGTTTTCAAAGGACTCGGTACATTGAAAGGTAAATATAAGATTTATCTTGATAATACTGTGAGACCAGTTGTACACGCACCTAGAAAATTCCCAGTTTCATTGAGAAATGATTTAAAAAAGTTACTAGACAAGTTGGAAACAGATCAGGTAATTGCCAGAGTGACTGAACCAACTGATTGGGTTTCCAGTGTACTGTTGACTCGTAAGAAAGGCAAAGACTGGAGAATTTGTTTGGATCCTAAAGACTTGAATAAAGCAATTAAAAGAGAACATTACCCATTACCATGTATTGAAGAAGTGGCTACTAGAATGACTAATGCGAAGGTATTTAGTACACTTGATGCAAAGAATGGTTTTTGGCAAGTTGAGTTAGAGGAAGAAAGTACCTATCTTACAACATTCAACACCCCGTTTGGTAGATTTCGTTGGTTGCGAATGCCTTTCGGAATTAGTTCAGCACCAGAAGTGTGGCAAAGGAAAGTGCATGAATTTTCTGAGAACTTGACAGGAGTTGAAGTAATAGCAGATGATTTCTTGGTGTTTGGTCAAGGTAAAACCTATGCAGATGCAGTAGTTGACCATGACAGAAATCTGCTAGAGTTGTTAAAGAAAGCTCAACATGATGATTTGAAATTGAATCCAGATAAGATGAAGATTAAATTGAAAGAATTACCCTTCATTGGACATCTGTTTACTGATAAGGGATTGAAAGTCAACCCGAAGAAAGTAGAAGCAGTTAAAAATATGACAACTCCACAAGATGCTAAGGATATGATGAGATTCCTAGGTATGGTACAATATCTTGCTAAATTTCTACCAGAATTGTCGGATGTCACAGAACCTTTGAGAAGATTGACTGACAACGGTGCAGAGTGGACATGGACAGAAGTTCATAGCAAATCATTTGATGTAGTAAAAAAGTTGTTGACGGAAGCACCAGTATTAGCATACTATGACAGTAAGAAGCCTGTTGTGATTCAATGTGATACTAGTAGTACTGGAATTGGAACAGTTTTGTTGCAAGAGGGAAAATCAGTAGTTTTTTCGTCCAGAGCAATGACTCCAACAGAACGACGTTATGCCCAAATTGAGAAAGAAATGTTGGCTATAGTACATTCTTGTGTTAAATTTGACCAATATATTTATGGAAGACCTGATGTGAAAGTGGACACTGATCATAAGCCATTAGTGAGAATTTTCCGTAATCCCATATCAGCGTCACCGAAACGACTCCAGAGAATGTTGTTGTTTTTGCAAAAATATCAAGTCGAGGTCAATTATAAAAGTGGAAAAGAAATGTGCATTGCTGATACTTTGAGCAGAGCTTATCTGAAGAAGACTGGTTCAGCAGAGTGTAGTGATATTATGTCAGTTGAGGAGGAAGAGATTTGTGCTCAAATTGAACGTATTCAGACTATGAAATATGTGTCAAACAGTAAAAAACGGATCGAGGAAATTCGGCAAGGCACAAATGTGGACGAAACTTTGCAACATAGTCAGGAATCAGGGACCATAAATTCGATCATAGGGTGTGCACTCGAAGATATAGTTTTAAAAAAAATGTACACTATGTGGAATGACCTTGCGGATCTGAATATGGAGGGCTCCATTCTTTTTGCGATTGCAAAAAAGCAGAAAAAATATTTTCCGACATTTTTTTATTACTAAAAATTATCGAATTTTATGCGTACATTGCATTCACAAGCTTAGTTTTGAATATTTCTCAATGATTTTTACACCAATGGAAATCTTATTCTTTATGGATTCAGATGATGTCAAATTAATCACCAAATTATTTTTAAGAAATGTTACAGAAGTTGTTTAAGCAAAGCGTGCCGGGAACGCGCTGTATAAACTTCGGCATCGAGGTATTTTCTAAACTATTACACATAAAGGCATACTTCCAGCGTATGAAATATGTCAAAAGGAATGGAAAAGTTTTTAGTGAAAGAATTATCTTTATTGCTTTATTTTTCTAAAAGATACGATTTATTTTTGTACATCGCTCCGTTGTTTTCCGCTGCGTGTTTGGAGTTAGCCCAGGCATAATAGATATCTACCTCAAAAAGAAAAATGTAGTCCTGAATTTTGGCATAAATGTTCCTTAGTACCTTCGGCGTAACCCTTTAAAAATCCCCGCCTCTAGGGTGCCGGTGTCATATCAAGGAGGCCTTGGCAGTAGTGGAAAGATACTTTTTGTTCAGGTAATAGTATTTAACATTACAAGCCAGGTAAAACAGGTTTTACTGGCGATAGGATTGGGATGACTGGCGAGCCGTTCGGCGAGCCTGTCATATCCTTGAGCCAGTAAAAATGGTTACCTGGCGTGTATTATTGAATGTTTTATTTGTTCCTCACTTGTAAATGACTAGAAATTTATCATTTATTCAAAATGTCAAACTGACAAGCAACTAAATTAATCAATATGACACATACTAAGGCAGACAACTCTGGCTTTGCACGCTATCATTTATCTATGAGCACGCTTGTAAAATATAACTGGCTAGCCAGTATAGCTATTAACATATCTAGGAATGTTATGAGTATCATAACTGCCGCAGATGTATTGAAATCCGAGCTCGCAGAGCGAGGATTTTAAGACATCTGAGGCAGTTATGATTCATAACATCCGTGATTTGTTCAATAGTTTATCGGTTGCTGTATGGTTATGGTTGCCATGTACGGTAATGGACTATTACCGTACAGATCAGTTATGATTTAGTTACCAGCCTACTTTTTTATATGTAAACAAGGGATTAATATCCTGCAACCGATAAAAAAATTTACTGGCTAGCCAGTTAAGAAACATTTTCAAGGTGAGTACAGTAACTTGTTAAATTGATGTTTACAAGTGAGGAACAAATAAAGTACTTTTTCTGTTTCGAACATGGCAAAACATCATTAAGAAAAGTTGTTCAGAATCTAGAATAATGGCCCCATGCATAGTTTCAGAAACATGGGGTAATTTTTGTGAATCCCTTTTAATTAAAATTTTCAACTGCTGCAGCATACACACGGTTTTTTAAAAATAGCCCAATATTTCTGAAATTTGCAGCTGGCTATAATTTTACATTCTGAAGAACTTTTTATAATAACATTTTTCTGTAATATGAACGAATAAGGTACTTTATAGTGATTCTTTCCAATAAACATGCGGTTACTTTTTCTTCTTGCTGTAAGAAATTACGACCTCGTGGCGGCACCCCAGACGGGCTTTCAAGGGGTCACTTCTAGAACACTAAGGAACATTTCTACCAAAAATCAAGCCTACATTATTTTTGCCGAGGTTTCCCTTAAAATTTGTCTAATATGCCTGGGATATTTAATACACGTCGCGCTCAGCGACGCACTAAGAAATATAAACCTTAGCAACTAATATTGTTTTTATTATACCTGCATCAGAATCGCCGTTTAAAGCACGCC
This sequence comes from Agriotes lineatus, assembly GCA_940337035.1. Taxonomy (NCBI): domain Eukaryota; kingdom Metazoa; phylum Arthropoda; class Insecta; order Coleoptera; family Elateridae; genus Agriotes; species Agriotes lineatus. Next base: position 9,821 of record CALNHX010010979.1, read on the forward strand.
TGAGCGTGCAAAAACAGGCGATTAAAGCTCGCCGAGCTTTAAAGGTTGTCAAAGAAACGACTGAATGCAACAACGGACGTGGACGGGACAAAAATGTAAACAATTCTCGTAACTATAGTAGCAACATTATTATGCCCTTTCGATTTATCAAGACAAAAATTATTAATAAGTTTTTAGTGCGTAATTTATTTCCAGTATTGTAGGTATAATAAAAAATAGCGTAAAGTATTCGTGGATAACTGGTCTTTAAAACACTTGCTCTATTTCGAGCACTCCGGCTACGCCGTCGTGCTCGAAAACTCGCGCGTGTTTTAAAGACCTTGTTATCCACTCATACTTTAATATACTATTTTGTAATTTGTAACGGTTATATAAGGAAAATGATAAAGCGATCGCTACCCCATATGAAAGGTAGGTGTAATAATTTTTACATTGGTTAATTTATACTCTCTTTTTGGGGTGTAATGTGTGACCTTACCACCCTAAATCTATCGTAGGTTGCAAAAATGTGTAAAAATTATAAATCTGCTTTTAATTTTGAATATTCCGGTCTGTACATAACTAGCGTTTATGGCCCTCGGAGATAAAGAACTGCAAACATTACTTGACTATCTACAAAATGATATCAATGATCTGATTCCTTTTCTAAATTCGGCACGATATTTTGTCAAAATATTGTATTGTCGGCCATCATTTACAGGAGATTTGAATAAATTACGGGCGCATTTGTTTCACACTTGTAAATTTGATATTAGAAATTTACCACCTACTGAGGATTCTTTTTACCAACCCATTTTGAGAGCTGCTTATCAAATGATTATTTGGAAAGGTGCCACTACAATAAATCCAGAAATACCCAATCCAATTAATTTTGGTTGGAACTTGAAGGATAATGTGCTTATCCCAAGCTTAATAACTATAAGTGTTCTTCCCAACGTAATTTACGAAAATGTATTTTGTAAGTGTAAATTTAAAAAAATGTTCTGGGAACCGTAGTTGTAACAAAGCTGGATTAAAATGTATAATAGGTTACTATTGTAAGGGTCAATGTATTAGCTTTTAATTTACTTTAAAAATGCATGTCTTGTAAGGCAACGTATAACGGTTTACATGGCAAAGACTATCTTATTATGTTAATATTTTCTTCTATTGAAAATTTTTAAATTATATTTTTGCACTTGCGGGACTAAAGTTGGCACTTTAGTCACTTATTTTAGGAACTAAAGTAGCTCATTTAATCTCTAGGGACAGAAGTAATTACTTTAGCCCCTAGGGACTAAAGTAAAAAATGTTACCGTATTTATGGTAATCTATGGTAAATTCGGGGTTAACAGGTTAGGTTTCGCGTCAGTTTTGACATAAACTGACGCAAAACCTAATCTACTAACCTCGAATTTGACATAATTGTTTAAAATTTACCAAAGGCTACTAATTTTAAAATCATTGTAACTAAAATGTCAATAAATGACGTTTAAAAAAACGGGTTTTCGTTTTAAATCTTCCTGCAACTTGAAAAAAATAGTATATGCAACTCGGAGAGAATGCTATTTTGCTTCAGTGCAATTTCTGACTCTCGGGCTTCGCCCTCGAGTCAGAAATTGTACCTCAGCAAAATAACGCATTTCTCTCCCTCATTGCATAATCTACTATTTGTAACCTATTAGATTAGGCCTGTATGGAAAATAAAACTTAGTAATTATTATTATGAATATATAAACCAAAAAATTTAGCTTGCAATAGCAAGTGTATTATTTTTCAAGTAATAAAATAAGCAATAAAATGTTTTTGTGAACTGGTAGTTTTTTAAGAAACTTATAGCTTCGATTTTTTCATTTTTTCTTGAATTTTTATATTTTGGCCCTTAAGTTATAATAAATAGGTGAAGAACATGAAATACTTACTTTTAATGGTTTTGTTTATGTTCGCAAGTAAATTAATCTTTAAGTTTCTGCTTTTTAGTAATTACAATTGACATTATTTACGTATAACCAATCAGCGCAATATAATTATGACTTATGAGTAAGTATAATACATATAAATTATTTGCAAGCACAGTATATTCTTATCGCCGTTCAAATTAGTGATCGGCAAAGCGCGCCACGCGCGAAACTCAAAACACGCAGCCGAAAATAAATCGTATTTTTTAGGACATTAAAGCAATAAAGGTAATTCTTTCACTAAAAACTTTTCCATTCCTTTTGACATATTTCATACGCTGGAAGTATGCCTTTATGTGTAATAGTTTAGAAAATACCTCGATGCCAAAGTTTATACAGCGCGTTCCCGGTACGCTTTGCTTAAACAACTTCTGTAGCATTTGTTAAAAATAATTTCGTTATTAATTTGACATCATCTGAATCCAGAAAGAATAAGCTTTCCATTGGTGTAAAAATCATTGAGAAATATTCAAAACTAAGCTTGTGAATGCGATGTACGCATAAAATTTATCATTTTTTAGTAATAAAATATTTTTTTCTGCTTTTTTGCAATCGCAAAAAGAATGGAGCCCTTCAAATTCAGATCCGCAAGGTTATTCCAGATAGTGTACATTTTTTTTAAAACTATATCTTCGAGTGCACACCCCATCATTTTAGAAGCGTTTTTTGAGATGCCAGATTCCCGACTAACAAGTGATCAAATTTGTCAAATTTGGTTGGCCAGATAATTTGAAACAAATTCCAGTGGCAGTGAGACCATATTTTCCGATTCAAGATGAACTCGTGGAAGAGGAAGGGATTTTGTTTAAGTGTACCAGAATAGTTATTCCAGAAAATATGAGACTTGGTTCTTTGAAAAAAATGCATGCCAGTCATATTGGAATTGAAAACTGTTTGAGAAGGGCACGTGAACATTTATATTGGCCAGGTATGAACAAAGATGTGAAAAACTTTATCTCGAAGTGCAAGACTTGTAATTCGATGAGGTCAGAGCAGCCGAGAGAGCCTATGATTTCACATGAAATTCCGGATAGACCATGGAAATTTTTGAGTAGTGACATTTTTCAACTGAGGAATGAGAATTTTCTTGTAATTGTTGACCACTATTCAGATTTCATTGAATGTGACAAACTTAAACAAATTAACACTCAGACTGTGATTATGAAACTTAAAGAGCATTTTTCGAGATACGGAGTGCCTGAAAGACTTTACAGTGACAATGGACCACAGTACGCGAGTCGAGAATTTAAGAAGTTTGCCAGTGATTGGGAGTTTGACAGTATAACTTCTAGCCCCCACTATCCGAGATCAAACGGTAAAGCTGAGAGTGCAGTGAAAATTGGTAAGGGCCTAATGATGAAAGCAATACATTCGAATGAAGATTTCCAGATGTCATTGATGGATTACAGAAACACACCTTCAGTAGTAACCGGTTTGAGTCCAGCACAAAGAATGTTTGGAAGGAGAACTCGTGGACTTTTACCAACCAGAGATGAGTTGCTCCTGCCCAGTACCCATTCTGATGTGAAGGAGAAAATTGAAAAATCGAGAGAAAAGCAAGCCAAGTACTATAATGCAGGTACAAAGCTACAACAGAACTTGTCCGAAGGAGAAACAGTTAGAATAAAGCTGCCTCGAGACAAGACTTGGAGTAAAGGTGTGATTTTGTCCGAAGTTGATAAGAGATCATACAATGTACAATCCAAGGGTGGTGTCTACAGACGTAACCGAAAGGACATTAGAAAGACACCAGAATCCCCTCCATCCAAGAGCGAAATGGAAGAATCCGAGATTGACGAGGATGAGATTGGAGCAGACCCTGAGCAGCAGATTACTGATCAACAACAACCGCCCCAATCCCATGACCCTGTACAGATCCAAGGGAGCCCATTTTCTACTCCAGTAGTTATCAGAAAGTCGACAAGGCAGAAGCGAGCTCCAGAGCGATATTCCCCGACCCCGTGGAAGTGAATAACAGTCCTCTAATTTAATTATATTTGAAATTTATAATTGATTGTTATATTTGAAAAAGAGAGGATGTTGTGATATAAACGGTAACATGAATCTAGCAGGTATGACCTGTCAATGTAGCAGTCAGGTGGACGTTAATAAACGCTTATTTGTGAGTATTGTATTAATCCTGCGTACAACCTGATCATTGATTGAATAGTCTCATACCACTGGTTAACTTGCAACAACATAATATTATACATATTATAACATTGACGAGCGAGCGTCTGTGACCACATGCACATGACAAGGCCCGCTCATTGCCTTGCTTCCCCCGCTGTCATGTTTCTGATTCACAACGCTTAGATCTAAGGAACGTTTTGAAATTTTGTAATAATTCGCCAACCTGCAACGTTTATACATGAGGACCGATTCAAATCCAGGACAAAAATAAAATAGACCCGGAACAGCTCCTCCCTCCAAAAAGTCCTTTCTTTATGTGTGCGTAGGGAAGCACACCATGGAGCCTGCCTACACTATATAGCAATATTGTACATTTAAAAGAAATCAGTATATCTGGAAAACTGCGAAAGCATTTAGAATATGCTCCTCGTGTAGGAACGTCATACTTGAAGTGAGACAAGTGGCTGAAATGGGTCAACTGTAACTGAGCAGTGTTTATTGCTTTTAAATCCCCTGGAAGAACATAATGTCCCCTACAGATTAATTAGATTAGCAAAATAAATGTTATGAATAAAGTAATAATATATATGGTAGATACACGAGAATATAAATTTGAAGAACACAGTTATGTAAAACAAGCCATAACAATGCAGAAAAATTATACGTATTAAGTTTTTGCTAGTAATTTTTGCAATAAATAATAACACGTTTAATACTGAACAAGGTCAACTATGGTTCCATTTTATATAATACAACTCCGTGTCATACCATTACCGACTAGTCGATATTGGTCATACCTCATGTACCGTCACGCAATTCATATAGAAGTTATATCGGTTGATGCATCGATCTTACACTATATCACCTATGCAGATTACTCAGTCTCTTTCAGAACAAGCAGAGAAGTACCGATATCAAATATATTGTTCAGTACATTAATATTCATTACTGTTGGTTTATCAATAAAATCGTTATGGATTATTTTCGAGTTGTTATTTTGATACGTTTATAACACTAAAAAATGGCAAGCACGATGAAAAATTAAATCTAATTCTGTTAAGCATCATATGATTCAAAACATTTTCCTGTTCAGATTATTTCTAACTTGATTAATAACAGAAGTAGGTACTAAAGCCCCGATGCTAAAATAATTGTAATTTTGCAGGGTTGCGAAATACCCAATAAACAGCATGAAATATATCACGCCACGAAAAGGTTTCAGAGATTATCTTAACCCCGCGCTAAACGCGGAAATGTTATCTTACCCAGATAACAATGCGGCTCGATAAGATAAATTCATGGCTAACTTGCAGGAGCAAACGGGCATAGTTTAGTAGTCGTAGGGTCCCAAATTAACAAATTATTAATATCTGATAGAAAAGAACACTCACGAGAAATGATGGACTCGTTTGCAGAACCGACGCAATTATTACGTAATATTCATTAAGGAATATGTGAAATACACCTCTCGCAAAATGGTCGAATTTAGCAAAACCGGTGACTTCCAGTTAGACGAACAATTCTTTGAAGAATTGAACTCAAACGAAGCGTTGAAGAATGCAGAGAAAGAACATCTTATCAAAACTACGATGGCGAAGCCTCCTCAAGCCCCGAGCACTTCAAGGTACAACAGAACAAGCAGCTCCATGGTGTAAGTATAACATACACCATGAGCAGCTCAAAGTTCCAGCACCTCAAAACCGAAATCTCTTAAAACCATTTAAACTGCCAGCGACCCCCACTACCACAAGAACAGAAACCAGGATCATCAGGGAAGGCACAACTCCAACTGAAAACTACAGTACTACATCAACAGGAAACGTTAGATCAGCTATGTTCTTATGTAGGACGATTAAAAAGTTTATTGGCAGATGGTAAAAAAATACAAACCATAAGATTGCTGGTTAACGAAGTAGTAATTTCTTAAAAAGCTGTCCCATGCCGTGATGTGGCACCGAAGTGAGTATACCTCCGAATCAAATAAAACTGCGTGTAAAAATTTAATTAGTTAATTAAATAGAGTGATATTTCAGGGTATGTTTATAAACGAGACAAATGTCTGTCGCCTTTTTTAGCAAAAAAACCTAACTGTAAATGTCGATTCCCATTTAATTTAAAAGAACGGAGCAAATTTATTAATGCGCCAATTTTAAATTAGATGATTACAGAATGGCTGCGAAACAAATTAAGTCTAAATTTTTTCTTACTTATATTGGTATAAAACATGGATAATATTTGTTATCAATTCATGGAACTAACAATAAATATCCAATATTCTATTACAGAAAAATGAGCTTTCTGTTTTAGTTTAGCTCCTTACATTTTCACAAGAAACCTACCTCTAAAACTTGCTATTAAATTTGTAACAGCCGAATGCCTGATCAATGGTTTACCTAGATCACAACTCATTAATTGGAAAAACCAAATCAGATTGCAAATGTGGATCAAAAATATAACATAAATCAGATAGAGCTTAAAGAGTATTTAGAAACTAGATCAAAACTCAACGATATAGTTTTTAGAAAAATTTGTAACTAATTTGGACAACCAGCGATTAATTTATTTGCATCCAAATTAAATTAAAAATTCGAAATTCATGTATCAGTGCTTCCGGATCTGGAGTTGAAATTTGTAGATGCATTTAAACTAAACTAGCATTAGTATTTTTCCTCAATTATCACCTTTTGCCTGAATATCAAATGTGCCTGGTTTACATTGTTCAATAAACATCCCCTGAATTAAAAGCTTGCCCTGGTGGCAGATAAATCATCAGAGAGGCAAAGTTAAGACGCAATATCCCATATGACCATAATCGTTATCCCTGTGTTCTGGTACTCTAGACCAGTGGCTATCAACGACGGTCATGTGGCTCCATAGGGGGGCTCGGAGGACTGTTGTGGGCCACAAGAAATATGTAAAAATGAGGAAGGGGAAGCACGTTAAACTCCAAAATAGAATTAAAAATATGTTATGTAGGCACACTACTCCGCGAAAAGATTCTTAACAAAATATCAGAACTGCGTGTCGTCTACTTAGTTACATACTCTATGAATAAAACTCAATTACTTTGCCCTGCAAACAAAAACTACTATTTTACACATAAAAACCACTTCACAGAGCTACTTCACAAACCTTAAATAAGTAGTTACAGAGAATACTAAATAGTCAAGCAGAACAAGTATCTGCATGGGGAACAGCACCAGACATGCTTCTACCTCTGCAGCTTTCAAACACGGAGTCACAATATGCTCTATTATAGGAAACACTACTGCAAGATGTGGTATTCTATAAATTTTATAACAGATCTATGAATCAGGACAATTTTGCATACGTCAAAGCAATCTTAGAGGCAAACAAAGTAGAGCACGATCGGAAAAAAATAGAGCAGTCCATGGTATTGATCCAAAACCGGTATATCTATATTATACAGGGTCCGGCAACGATGTGAGGGTGGAAGATATTTTTAAAACTTTGAGAGTTACATGAATATTGTGTATATAAAAGTTGTAGGTACGAAGGTGGTGCACATTACTAAAATAGTTTTGATTGGACCCGGTAATATATCGACTTGGTGTTTGCTTGCATAGGTATCCAATGCAAATGTCTAAAACCACATCTCAGGATTTTGCCCTAATCAAACCTGTGCGAATCTGCATTTGGAGTGAATTATAGAACCTCTTGTATCTAGTGTGTTTGTTGAGTTAGAGCATTATTTTTTGGCATATAGATGTGTTTTTCAAAAGGGGTCTCCGAGTTTTTTAAAATTTCACCCCTAAATCGATAAAAAGGGGTAGGAGGTTAATTTTTTTTTCGTTCTGAATTCATTTCAGAATAAAACTGGCTGAAAGAATTTTTCGAAATTGCACCCCTATGGGTTGAGAACGGGTAAACTGTGTTTTCACGAATTTCTCAATATCTCTTAGAATAAAATAAGAGGATTTCCGAAATTCCATCTCCAAGTGATAAAAAACTGGTATTCTGCTATAATTTAAGAATACAACAGTTAATAAGTACATATATTTTTGATTTTATCTCATTATTATACTAACACTATCGTTTTATCAATCTATACAAGAGGAACGACAATTACATAAACATTTCCAAGGGGCACGTGAAGCATAAAAAAGTTAATAAGAATTTATTCGGAAGAATATTGTTTCCTTTTTAACTACAGTATTATTTTGCAGCCCTTGTTAGTTTAACGTATTAAGTGAGGGGGGGGGCACTCCAGAATTCAATTAAGATTTAGAAGAAAAAACAAACGTTTAAAATTCGTACGAAGAACGGGTATCGTTGCTAATTTATTATAAACCTGTTACAAACATAATCACTATACATGTACATTAGCCAGGAGGCCATTAAAGCTATCTGCCGGAAATCACGAGGATATGTAAAATTCGATTCGCACTATACGGAACATCACCGTGAGGGTTTTGTCGGTTCGGAGTCAAGGGCGTAGCCAGGATTCCAGTTAGAGGGGGGCATACATTTAATTACCCAATTAACTACTACTATTATTATAGTTTTAATTAATTTTTTATAAATTACAAAAATAATAAGTTGAAACATCATCAGTTTCCGCAAATCTGCTGCAGATCGTAGCTTCTTTTTTTTAATGTTGTAGAATGTGAATTGCAATAATGATTATAAATCAACTGCCTTTTGCTCTTTATAAATGTTTAGGGGTGGGCAACTGCCCGAGTCATAAAGGGTACGTGCATAAAAAATCCTACATTTAAAGTTTCTGTAAAAGTTTAATAATTCATATTCTACGCAAGCCAAAATTCAAATGCGATAATTAAAATATTGTGACATATTATACCGGGTGCTGACTTGCGCGACGCACCATAGGAATTTGCATAGTAAATTCTTTATGTTCAATTATTTGCTCCCCTAATTATTTTAGAGTTAAAGTGTAAATACATTTATTGTAAAGAAAAAAATACTGCATCCATTCATACTGTTGCTAACAATTTTTAATTTTCCGGAACCGAAGGAATGCAAAAAACAAACTAGCATTTTCACAAAAATCAGTGATGCCATGGAATTATTGAAACAAGCCAATGCCAACGCAAATGCGTGCGGCACGACAATATGTGCTGTTTGTTTGTTTGTCATTGATGTTTGACGTTTATAATAATTCATTATTAATTATATTCTGCTTAATGTCTCTAAGGTACCTAGACCTTGACCATAACAAAAATGGTTTTACGAGTATGGTGGACGTTCGTTAAGTAAGCTTCTTGTTTATTGTAAAATATCCGTATCGGCAAATTCCAAACAGTACAACCATTAATAGACTGATTCATTTTAAGTTTAAGACTACACATAGGTTATTAAATAATTGTAGGTGCAATAATGAGATTCAGAACTTACACCAAAACGAGAACAACTACAGTACGTTCAATCTTTTGATGGCAGTGACTGGATGATCGCCCCGCACGCACTTGCGTTGGCATTGCCTTGTTTCAATAATTTCATGGCATCACTGATTTTTGTAAAATGCTAGTTTGATTTTTTGCATTCATTCGGTTCTGGAAAATGAAAAATTGTTAGCAACAATATGAATGGATGCAGTATTTTTTTTTCTCTACAAAAAATTTATTGACACTTTTGCTCTAAAATAATTAGGGGAGCAAATAATTCAACATGAAGAATTTACTATGCAAATTCCTATGGTGCGTCGCGCAAGTCAGCACCCGGTATGTACGTATATATGGGCTCCGCCCTCAGGACGTCCAGCGAACGGATGCATGAATGAATGCATAAGTATAACTGCATAATGTAATTTTTTTAGATAAAAATAAGTAACATTTAAATCCTACTTAAAACGTTTTTTAATTTTTTGTTATATTTAGTACCTATATAATTTGTAAAATTGTATTATGTTGAATGGATTTTTATGTTTTAACTTTATAATATTATTTTATATATACTTACTACTATATTATATTAGTTAAATGCGCTTTTTCAGTTTCTTATTTTTTATTTGTATTAGGAATACATTAGTTATTTGTTCTTCCAAATAAAATTTAAACAAATAATTCTTTTCTGTATATTATTTTCATCAATAAGGGTTAATGAGCATAATATGTGTTTGTTGTAATAATGAATTATTGATAAAACCAAGAACAATTATCTATATATATATCGATATGTTTGAACGTAAAATATCAAATACCCGGATCCGGGACTCAGACTCGACGGGTCCGGAAAGCCCGAGTCTTCCAAAACCCTAGTCACGTCACGTACTGTCAATGTCACGTCAAATTGGCGCTGAGCTGTACTTTAAGTATACTTTATAAATCCAAAATAAATTACAGGTAGTGTAGTTACTTTTATTTTTATTAAACATCTCATTTTAGCCAATATTTTTCACTTAGAATTACTGAAATGTAAAGAACATATAAAACCTCAATTCTTATTTAGCTATGATATCAAAAACTCATAGATGCCTAGTTTATTAAACAAACTTATCGAAAGTAAAATGTTTTGCAGTTATTTCATTACAAAGAATGTTGATTGAAATATTTATTCAAATTATATATTTAAAAAATTATACTGACTATTCAATTCACCTGTCATCTGTCAAAAAGTGACCAATGAAAATCCAGAATTCTGACGTTTCTTGACCAATCAAAAAAAATATCAGTGGATATATCTTCCTAGAAGGTATTCAAGTGACTATTTTTAACAAATGCGATTTTTATTAGAAAAAGTCGACATTAGTGTTCTGTTACTAGAGAAATTGGGTAGTTTGTTGCTAGATTTTCTGAAAACTAATTTGAAAAAGTAGTTTGGTTCATTAAATAGTCCCTCGAATACCATTCTTAGTCAAAGTTAAGTAGATTATTTTTGCGGTGGTATCACTACTCATGTCCATTGCGCTTGGGATTAGGACTCGTGCTAGCGCACTCGTCCTAATCGTACCAAAGCGCAATGGACATTCGTGACACTACCACAAAAATAGTCGACATAACTTTGACTACTCATGGTATTATAAGTGAAAGTATTGAAGCAATGAATTTAAAATAAATATGGAAATACATTTTTACAAAATCGCCATTTTATTGCAAAACCGGTTAAAATTCACAAACGAAGAACATAAAAAATATCTTAATGGACACATTGTACGAATGCAAAAATAATATGTTTGTTCTTACTTATTTATTGGCGATGCACAACGTTGTTCTGATGTAATTCAAATGCCCGTCCCGCTACCATTCTAGAACAATATATACTTGATAGATAAGACGACGTATGTTCCAGAACATGCTATTTCGAATACAATACTTTTAACAGAACTGACATAATGAAGTAGTTACTGGGTGTGGTGAATTCTTCTGGCAGTGAACTGAAAGTCAGTCAAACATATCTTATTATGAAGTATTTCATCAAATGCCACCCCGAAACAATACGGCGGGATGTAGGAAATCTCTGCATTGTTATAAGTAAATCTAGCACACATGCATTGTAGTAGGTCTTTAATCCATGTTTGGGCACTGACGCCCACAGAAGCACCTTTGAATATTTGATCATCAGCCATCACTGAACAGCTGTAATTAATTGAACATTTGGCGCATTTATGCAGTTTAATCAATTTCTTAATTAAGTAAATCCGTCGTAAACCAGCCCAACACATATCAGCACTAAGTAGTACATTTTTAAGTAATGTGGTAAAATAATGAACCAGTAAACGCTATATAAACCCAACTGCCACATACAAGGAACTCAGCTGTAAATAAAAATATATTTTATAAATACAGATATAAAATAAGCCCCCTTCACAACTGAATGCAGCTCAGACAGAAACTAAATATATGGCTTATAGGTATCAAGTATAAAAGGTAAAAATAAAAAATGTGCTAATGCCATTACGGTACTGATACATATTTCGAGTAGAAGATTAAAGAACATCATAGTGTAACTAGGTGTTAAGGTATGTATATGTTACCGGAAATGTATGTAATCCGTCATTATATAGAATTCCTAGGAAATGTATATAATTCCTAAAATAGTCAGGAAATGTGGGAAATAAATTTTATTATATACATTTCCTAGGAATTTTATGCATTTCCTAACCTGGAATCGGAAATGTGTTAAATTAGGGATGTCATGTCGGTAGGTTAGGTTAGGTTAAGTTAGGTTAGTAGCACTAACAAATCGTAATTCATATTCTTATATGGGTATTTCGCCACTCTGCAAATTAAAATATTAAATAACGAAAATATTAACAACGAACGTTTCGAGGGACAATCTGCCCTCGTTATCAACGAATAACAATTAAAACTAACAATAAACTTATCTTTTTCCTTCCAGTGATAACGAGGGCAGATTGTCCCTCAAAACGTTCGTTGTTAATATTTTCGTTATTTAATATTTTAATTTGCAGAGTGGCGAAATACCCATATAAGAATATGAATTATGAATTCACGCCACAAAAAAGTTTCAGAGATTATCCTAACAAATCGTCACACTGCTAAGGAAAACCTCAGTTCATCTGCGTTTTATTTTTCATTAATTCACAAATTCTACAGTATAATGTTGATTTTCATACATTTCCTAGTACCATTTAGGAATTGCATACAATGCCTAGGAAATACATACATTTCCTAGGAAATGTATGTATTAAAGAACCTTTGACTAATTATTTTACACATTTCCTAAATTGGCTCGGCATTATATACATTTCCTAGGAATTGTATACAATTCCTAGGTTTCATACATTTCCTGTAACATATATACAAAGTAAATGCATAGGGATGCGAATACTTAAGAACAAATTTATGGTATTAATGCAATGAATACTTGAGTTATAAGATAACATAAAGTAATCAGTAGAAAAATATTAGGAAAACAAAATGGTTATAAGTATTCAAAAATACAAAACGAATATGTTAGCATCAAGAACTATGATATGAACACTGTAGCAAATACATTAGCAACCAAAACATGTACTGTTGAGGTAACGAAATAGTAACACCAAAACCCAACAGTAATACAATAAAGACAAGAACGGTAAACACATAAAAAACAAAGTTTTGTTTTCACGCTGAGCATTACTGCCAGGCTTAGATACCCACTTAAAAACGCCAGCTTCGATGATTGAAAGTTGCAGTAACCTCGACGCCTTAAGGTATCGCATTTTTGTAATAGTACCTCGATTACAGTGAACGAAGTGCTTTATTGAAGTGTCGGCCATTTTTGCGCAACGTTGCTTCCCATTCAGAATTTACCGTTTCAACTGTTGTAGCGGTGAGTATACTCTGAATTTAACATTTGCCGTCAGTTTTAATGTTTATGATTAGCCCGACATTGTGGCCATTAAAATATTTACCGCATTTGAGCCAGGTTTATTTGTTGGACGTCCAGTTTTAGTGTTTCTGAGTCATTTTCTTGAATCATTAGTGTTGTTACCGTTTGCGAGTCATTTAAATTACTTGTTATCGAGTTTACCACTTTTATCTAGTTTAAACGTTACGTAATTTAACCCTTACTACGTTTCGTTACATTTAAATTACTCAACCAATGTTTACTTACATACTTTTAATATAGTTCATTTTTAATTAGCAGTGCTTTTTTTTCTGATGTTTATGGTATGCATGCGTTTTTTATGTGTTTTCTTTTATAAAAAGAGTTTTCCCTCAAGGTAAGTTTGAAGCTATTGTTCATGGTTTCGTCGACCAAGCACTGCCAATGTTGAAGTTAGAAGGTGTGCCCATTTGTTTCCACTTTTCTCAGTATGTTCACCTGTGTATTACCCCTATTAGGAAAGTGGTGGTGCCTTGGCATCTAACATTTGCTTTTCTTTTAATAGGCCGTTGATCTGGTTAGTCTCGTAATGGACCACTTTCATCTTCCTGAGTCACGTCGCCTCCCCCCCCCTCTTTGTTACAGGTTGGGGCAACGGTCCTGTTTAATTCTTTCCCGATTTGAGTCATTTTAGGCACTAGTCACTTAGAAAGTTAATGTCGTGTCGTAAAATCCCGTTTATGTTGTAACAAACTAACGCCTTGTCGTAAAGTAGTGTTTAGGGAGTAACAAATTTTTGAAAAAAAACTGAATTTTATTATCATTCTTTGCTTCCCGAATTGGTGGAGTCTCAAAGATGCCGCCAACAAACATACGTGATGTCTATTTATGGCCTTGGAGGCAGAATACTGTTAATATCGGTTATTTTATATACATATTATGTACAGTCGTCACCTTAGAAATCAGGATACGTCATATGTTGCGTTGTAATATTTCATTTATTATTATTTTTTTGCTCTGGTTACTTCATTAATGTGAGCTGGCATTTCATATTTGACTAACAATAAAAATTCAGACATGACAATCAAAACCATCACAACTTTAGAAGCCCAGTTTATACACTTAAAAATACACGCAAAATGTATCATAGTATTATCCCGATTTCCAAGACGCCAACTGTACGTATTTATACATTTCTTTAGGAACTTATTCTTAACTCAGAAATTACTGTTGGGTGAAAGTTTTGTCATTTTAGGTTTTTATTACTAATTATTATTAGGCAATAAAACAATACTAATACAGGCAAAACTCATAATGATTTTCACGTCTACAGTTTATTTTCACAACGATAGACAGTTGAAGAAGTACAAACGCATGCTAATCTTTAAAGGGTACGATTAGGTGAAAACTGTTATTCATCATTAACGAAGTGATTAAACAGGTACTGCATTTTCCTTAGTAGCAACTTAGGTTGTCTAACTTTCCATTTATTTTGTTAAAGTTACAGATTCACTAACATTATTGTGGAAGTTTCCGATTACAATTAATTATTTGCAAACAATTGTGATACATGTTACTCTAATTCCTAATCAAATTCGTTCCTCGAGGTAAAATTTTTCATTTGTGCCTAAAAATTTGATATCTTCAGGCAACTTCGTAAATCAATTATATCAATGATAATGTTAGAAAACAATTTTAGAAAAAAATAATCCAACAGAACTCATTATGTTATAATATTATATATATATTACCCAAGAGAACACTTTTTACAATCAATTCGTATAGGTGTAAGTAACAAACGACTTCCGGGATTGGACCGTGTCATGATTGAGATCGAAGAACTCAACGTTTCGCCCACTTTCGTAAGGGGCTTTATCAGGAGGAAAAGCCAAAAGAGCACTGTAATTCAACGTCTTAACCACGCCAGAGGCGAAACTCTTTTGCAAGGGAAGAGATAGACGAGCACGGTAACTCAACTCAACATGTCGAGTTTCGCCTCTGACGTGGTTTACACGTTGAGTTACCGTGCTCTTCTGTCCCTTCCCTTGAAAAATAGTTTCGCCTCTGGCGTGGTGAACACGTTGAGTTACCGTGCTCTTTTGGCTTTTCCTCCTGATAAAGCCCTTACGAAAGTGGGCGAAACGTTGAGTTTTTCGATCTCAATCATGACACGGTCCAATCCCGGAAGTCGTTTGTTACTTAATGACAATGGCCGTGAAACCCTCAAAAATCATCGTATAGGTGTAATTCACCGCAAGTTTTCAGAAATTTGCTTGTGTTGCCATTACTCCTCGTGTCTCTCCTAAGGATGTTACGTGCAGAATGCGCCGCCTGCCATAATTTTGAATTTAAACGCTATTTTCCCCCGCGTTGCGCATAGGCGTCTGGCCATGTCTTCTGGCGATAGCTTTTATCTGGAAAAACCATTGGCAGGCCGGGACTCGCTGCGTTTTTCTTCGCCAGATTTCGAAGCGAACAGTTCGCTAATAGTGCTATTCACTAGTTCGGGGATGCTTATTTTGGGCTATTTGGTTGATTTGGATATGTGGAGTTAGGAATGCCCTCACGTTGCGTGGATTGAAGCCTCCCGAACATATTTAAGGACGTTGTTTTCCTTCGCTACGGCGGATGTATCGGTGTTAGCACACTCAAGCTGTTCTTTTCTGCGCCCAAAACCATCTGGGGTGAATAACTATCTCACGCGAGAAAGCCTGTCCGTGCCTGTTCTATTAGAACCTTTGTTTTCCCTCTTACAGCAAGTCGTACTAGGCAACATTTCATCATCGAGCCGTTCTTGGCGCAAATTGCGTTTTCGCTCTGAAGTCGCTGGACCTGTTGGCCACTTGCAGCAAAGATAGCGAGGTGATCTGTCGAGCCTTCACGGTAGTGATGGGAAGTTTCGATACTTTTGCGCACTCCTTCATTCCAATCCCAGTCCGCAAGTGGATAGAGTCCATCGGATTCGATCCTCGGATCGACATCGAAATTGAATGTGCATTTCAGACACCCGGGGTTTTCGGTCATTCCGGACCCGGAACGAACAACGAGCGTATCTTTGTTTTGGTGAGTTTTCACGCAGTCGGTATGTTTATTTACATCAATTGGGCACATACAAAGCCTCCAAAAGCCATAAATCACTGATAACTGATAAAAAAGCATGCAACTTCGGCCGTATCATGTGTCGCCTGTCGACGTCGAGCCTCTAAAACGAACACCATCATCATTTGCTGTTCCCCATCAACACATTGTATTGTATTCTGTATTGAAATGGATTGAATAACGGAATGCCAAAGGAATGAATGTCCGCGAGGATTAAAGCCTCGCGACCTTTTCGTTCCTCGGAACGATTCCGGACCGAAACTTGGACTCGATCCAAATCGATTCTGCCCCGGATTCGATCCTTTGTATCGAATCCGACCGGATGGACACATCGCTACTTCACAGGCCCGCTTCTCCTTGTCGCCGGCGCACAGTTAGGGCACAAGAGGGTACCGTATTGTGGGGGTAATTAGCCCCGAGGTTTGGCCTTTCGACCCGTGGGAGCGGCGCTGTTATTGCCGGCAAATTGGCCACCGACGACCGCGAAACGTTCTCTGCCGACGTCGAATTATGATTACAGCGACGTCCAGAATCAGAGCTCTAAGTCTGTCGCGGCGAGCAGCCGGCGAGGTTGCCCATTTTAACATGTTGCAACCCCTATGTTTTGTCGAAACTGTAAGTACATTTAGTGCATGTGATATTTGAAGCTATCTTTCAGGAAGTATTGTGTGCTAGGTATAGAGTTTACAATTTCTCCACAGTTCACCGGGGTGCAATTGTCGTACCTTCAAAAAATTTTTGGCGCTCTGGGCTTTTTATATTTCATTAAAACTCTACCGATATTATTCTTGCTGTCATTCATCCCTCGGTCCTACTACCGATTGAGCCGGCGGCCGGCAAATTGCACCCAAGTGTACCTATTGTGTTATTTGATGCTGCTTTGAAAGATTGCCCAGAATCTTAGATCTAAAAGGCCTAACAAGGAGCCTTAAAGCGGCTCAGGAGGGCTCATGCATTTATATAGTGGGTGAGGTAAATTTTTTTTTGCGTCTTGAAAGAAAGATACTTAGGCAACTGCAGATACATCACTTTGTTTTGTATAGCAATGTCGGGAAGAGATTTTTCGATAAGTACCTCCTCTTTCAATCTATTACCTGCAGCAAAACTTCTATTTATAACCGAGTTAGCCCAGTATTTCCTTGTTTGTTGCCGAATAAATGCATTTTCACTGAAATTCCTTGGTGTAAGTGGTTTGCTGTAATTAATTGTAATTAAGAAATTATCTACTAATACAATAATTAACCATTCTTATGATTTTCAGTCGCATCAATTTTCTTAATAAATGCTTACGTATTACGGATTTTTTTAAATTTTATTTCACTTGTATAACAAATTATGGATTATCAACCCCCTAAACGCATACTTTTAGACATAAAGGTAATGCTTCTTTTTAATATATTCCCGAAATCTTCAATAATGCCTCTGAAAAATTGTCGAAAGTGATTAAATGCGTTTTCACCAAAAATCTAACATAAAATTTTAAGCAAAAAACTTTCTTTTAGTAATTTTTTTTGTTAGAAAACGATTTTCTTTATTTGTTCGAGATTTACAAAAACGCGTTTAGGGTTCCTAGCAATGTTTACGATCTTAGTTAGGAATTTAGGAGCAAATGTGGAAATTTAAGAACATTTTGAAATCTTATCAAGTTTTCTAAATTAATACATATTAATTTACAATAATTGAATTTTACGATAAATTTTAAACGGATAATGTATTGTTACGTCACTCTGACCGTAAATAAGAACGAAGCAAAGGTAGCTGACTTCTCAGCCGGAGCTAGTCGTGGGTTAAACAAAAAACTCTAATCTTAATCTGAAAAAATATGGGCGGCAAGTAGCAAGTAACCTGGCACTGTGCTAATCAAAAAACGTATAGAAAGGAGCTACTAACCAATCCCTGAAAAAAGAGCACGGCAAGGGCACAAATAAAATTCGCAGGCATAAAAATAAGGGCAGTATAATATCAGTCAAAAAAGTATCCATTAGCACATACACAAAAACACGGCAAACCAGATCAAAATATCACAATAGCATATAAGAACCGCTATAAAAGTTACTATTAAAGTAAATAATAAAATTATGAAAGTTGAGTATAAATAATTAGTAAAAAAATACAAACAGACTATAAAATTAGCAATTTGCATTACCGTTAGGTTACTAGGTAAAGGCGCATGACCGCGATAATGCTATTAATGGTAAAATTTTCGGTTTTTTTTTCAATTTCAAGAACATTTAAATGTCATTAATAATTACTAGAATTGTCATATAGACCCCAACATCTTGGTATATAGTAGTGCATTACACTATAACGCGGAATGTGATTAGCAAATATTTAAAGTATTCGTCGATATCAACACATCGGGTAAAGCGAATTAATTAACGCAATATGTTGCAAGTAGAGAAATAATTAAGTTTAATTCAACCAAACTATTCGGCCACTAACATAAAGTCAATATCGAAATCTTTAAATGCAAAGTGAATGCAAAATTGCTTCACAAATTAGATGCCAAATTATAAATAATAATAATGTGGATGGTATGTGAGACACATCCCAAATTTTCTACATCCAATCTTTGAAAGATTGAAAGTAAACAGTAGTTTAAATTAGTTGGATAATCTGCCCTAAACAGGTAAGTCCTACGTTATACAGTATTTATGTAATCACGAATAACATCTAATATTTGCCGAACAAATAAGTCTAACGCAAAAACACACACATTTACAAGAATCCCATATTGGAGATTAGAACGAAGCCCAATCTTTCGGCGCAGGAGAAAATAGAGTATATTACACAGACCTTCTGTAGCTCTCCTCCAAGTGGCAAGTAGGCACATCGGTGATTACGCCAGGTTTAATCGAAAGTTCTGCACTGTAATCAACGACTGTAGGTATCGTATAGTTTTTGACGATGGGGGCCTCAAGGGTGAATTGAACTCGACCATCTTGCATAAATTCGAAACAAATAACGGGTGTTTTTTTTAGAGGGGAGAACTTTAAATTGAAATAAAACACATGTTTTTAATATCCATGAAATTGGCTTTATTTGAAAGATAATTTTATGGCATTTATGTTTGAATATGATTTCGGGCATGTGACCGCCGCGGGTGGCGTGTACATGACGTAATCTGGAGGTCCAATTTGTACACACTCTTTGCAGTAAATTAGGCTGTATTTTGGCAATAACGCGTCGAATGTTGGTTTCCAAGTGCTCAATTGTTTCCGGTTTATCGACGTAGACATGCGACTTTACATATCCTCAAAGAAAATAAACTAACGGCGTCAAATCGCACGAAAGAGGTGGCCAGTTAACACATCCACAAAATGGATCCACGAAATGGATCTGTTAACTGGCCACCTCTTTCGTGCGATTTGACGCCGTTAGATGATTTTCTTTGAGGATATGTAAAGTCGCATGTTCTGCTCCGTTTTGCCAAAATGGCAACATGTGTTTGTCAGGTATATATCCAAACCATGTTTGATTTTGAGAAATTTCCAAAAATACTTTTTCTAGGGACTTGATCAGAATCCTTTGTGAGAGCCCATAATCTAATAACGATCCCTTAACATAGGATGCAATTGAAAATCCAAAATTGAAGGAATGTTTGACTTCACAAGCGGAATTCACAACGCAGCCTTTTTGAATGACCACACAATGGCAAATGGTCGAAAAAGATAAGGACCTTGCCCAAACTTTGGAAAAACTCGAGGAAATTCAAGGTAAGCAATCAAAGCAGCTCGGTGAGTAAAGTGAAGCACACCATAACGAAAACCCATTTAGAAAGAATACAGTGAAGTATGAAACTTGACTGATCACTTAATTATATTTTAGGTAAAATTTTTATTTACCAAGGTATTTGTAACATCATTGTTTGTAGAAACTGTCTCATGTTGTCCTCTTTTGCTGTCTGTTCCTCTTGAATTCTTACCTGATCTCCTTGTACTACTCCTACCTCGTGCTGTTCTTCCATTTCTATCTCAGCATCACTCGCTCCCACTTCTATTTCTTCCTGTTCCTCTCCTTTTTCCTCTTCTGTCCTTTTACTTTTTCGTGTAATCCGTTTATCAGCCACATTTTGTTTTAAATTCTCAATACGTATTTCCTTTTATTAGGAACTTTTATTGAAATATAAATCTATTTATTTTATTCAACAATTATCCTTATTATCAACTTTATTGAATTACTAGTGCTTGTCCTATCTTATTGTATTTTTATTAATTGTCAAGGCAATTAACTTCTGCCTCTCAAATACAAAACTCTACACTTGAATTACAACAATATGTACTATACGTCGAACAACCTGGTTTACTTTTTACTTTTACAAGCCTCACGGTTGGTCGCCATTTATATGTCAAGTTTATTTATTTAAGCTTGTGCTCCACAAATAATTTGCTCCACGTTTGGGTGACATAAATATGTACTGCATTCATCAACCTGTTTTCTTTATTTACTTTTTAATAAGCTCTTAATTTCGATTATTAATTTTTAACACATTAGGCAGTCATAAATTTGTTAAGATCGTCGTTGCAGTACCTCTAATCGGGTCCCGGAAAGTTTACCAACGGAAAGTTGACCGAATGGAAAGTTGACCAAAAGGAATGTATACCGAAAGGAAAGTTCGCCGAATAGAAATTTTACCGAAAGGAAAATTTACCTAAACACAATTGACCGAAAGGTGAGACGATATCCAGCTAGCGGAATCTAGTTCTTTATTGATTTATTTATCTTTCGTTGAAGACAGGTGTTACTTGTTCTATAATTTTGAATTTAGAAGAAGTGTTGTTGTGTTGATTATTTATTAATTGTTACTTTTCTCAAATATGGCACGATTCATCAAAGAATATAAAGCATAGGGAACAGTGAAGTGTTTAGTTATAAAGAATCTTAATTTGAATTGTTAATGTAGTTGATTGTGTAATTAGAATTTATATGTAGATTTATTTTTAAACATTTTGTAATGTGGGCATAAAGTATGGGATAACAGATACTACATAATCAGATTATCTAGTCAATAGGGCCATCAGGATTTTATAAAAGAACATAAGCAAGCAAGAAAATGTTTGGGTTGGTTACGAAAAAATGATTAATATTCTTAACAAGAATAATCACATTTGATTTGAACAAAATTGCATTGACATACGTCAAATTAATTTTAATAAAAAAGAGTTGGACAATTTATGTATGTTTTCGAGTGAGGAAAATATCTAATTGATCTCATTACAAAATACGACAGAGGTAGCCTAATAATTTCCTTGAGGTATAACAAAAAGGAATTTATTGAAATGTTAAATTATCAAATTTAAATAAACATAAAAAAAAATACGGTAGACCACCATAAAAATGCAATATACAAGGTTATCATAAAGTAAGGGATATACTCGTATTTCAGATTATTATACCGTGTCCTCCAAAAAGTCGGCATAATATGGGGAGAAAAATTATTTTTGATTTTTCAAAAAAACTTTTTACGTCAATAATTTGTGCTTGTCAAAAACCCTATTTAGCCTCTATTATATACACCGACTGATTTTTACTTGTTTAGAAAATGGAGTTTTTCGAAATTGTCAAAATCCAAAAAGTGCTATTTTTCGGAAATGAAGAAAGATTTTAATGAGATTTTTTAGAGTGTATTAGTTTAAGCTAACTGAATAATCTCAAGTCCAGAAAACCCTTAACTTTTTTTTTACTTTCGCTAAAAATTTATTTTTCAATTTTTTGAATATGTTTCAAAATGTCACATACAAAGACTTAATATTAAGGTTCAAATTTTTTTATGTAAAGACTTTAAAGATTCATAATTGGGAAAATTATATAAAACGTTAATTAGTTCTTTAGATGTTTTATTATTTACAGAAAAGTAGTATCTTTGCATAATTTTTGCGTTTTTTATGCAAGGTGCTTTTTAGGAGAAATATTTTTCAATTCTAATTAATATCAATTTAAATGGCTTCTAGGAACTCCAATTTACCCGTGTTAGTGAATTACTGTTACAAAAGTCCTGTAAATGTTCTTTTGCAGTTGTCTATATGAGGAGACTTTTTAGAGCATGTAATTTGGATAAAGAAAAGTCTCCTCATTTTTTATAAAATCCTGATGTTCTTATTGACTAGATAATCTGGTTATGTAGTATCTGTTATCCCTTACTTTATGCCCACATTGCATAACAACTACATTAACAATTCAAATTAAGTTTCTTTATAACTAAACAGTTCACTGTCCCCTATGCTTTATAGTCTTTGATGAATCCCGCCATATTTGAGAAAAGTAACAATTAATAAATAATCAACACAACAACCCTTTTTCTAAATTCAAAATTATAGAACAAGTAACACCTGTCTTCAACGAAAGATAAATAAATCAATAAAGAACTAGGTACCGCTAGCTTGATATCGTCTCAATATATAGGATTTTATAATTTCGGTGAAATTTCCTTTCGGTCAATTTATTGTGTTACGGTAAACTTTCCTTTCAATAAAATTTCCACTCGGCGAACTTTCCTTTCGGTAAACATTCCTCTCGGTCAACTTTCCAGTCGGTCAACTTTCCGTCGGTAAAGTTTTTTCGGTAAAGTTTCCTAGATCCCTTTAATCTGCTATGGACCTTCAATTATATTTATTTTAATCTGTTTTTAAAATACCCACTGCCCTATTATAATTGGAATGTCCATAATTCTTATTAGATATAGCTCCTGAAAATCAGGGGTGGATTCCTTTATCTAGTTATCTAATTTCTGATAAATTGATGTTCTTATATTGTCAATATCATTCGCATAAGTCATAATAACTTATGTCAACCAAATGTCAAAACAGATTTAAAATTCAAATAACAAATAGCCGATCGTTACAATGGTACACAACAATATTCAACCAGTAAGTAATTCATTCATAAATAGTTCACCTCTCTTTTGTCTTTATTTCCTTATATAGTTATGACGTTAAGAAGAAATTACCCACCTTTCACTTAGTCCGCACAACGCTCCAGATGCCAACCATTCCTCTCTCCTCTGCCGACTAATCGACTCTCTCCAGCACCGTCTCACATCAGCAACTCAACCCTTTTCTACAGCACGCAGCCAACAGACCAAACTTGCGGACAGCTACCTGCACTACTGCATTCACCAACCTTCAGGAATGTCCCTCTTTTACCCTGGTGATCCCCCTCCGAAAGTGTCCTTTAGCACCAACAGTTTCACGTAATCCAATTTCATTAATGTATTCCGTCAAATGAACTTTTCCAATAAACTTGACCCATTAATATTCTCCAATGATTTACTTTTGTAGAGTACTTCTGCTATCCATTAGTTTTTACCACATATTTGCAATTTTCATTAGTTTATGTGTTTACTTATTCTTGTTTATATTAAATTTCCATATTACTTCACTTCGTAGATATTAATTACTACCCTTTTCATGATTCAATACATTTTTCAATAAAGACAGGGTTATTTTCAATATTTTTAATTACATTAAAATATTTTTTGCTACATTTTTTAAGTTTGTTATTTTCAATAATCGAAGCAAATTTTCTTAACGATATCAAAACCCTTAATATACACTGTAGTTTTGATATATTTAATTTAAACCTACTAAATTTCTATTTTATTGCAATTAAGTATTTGTCATTCGTTTCAAACTGCAATTTTTATAATGTTATCTTATTGTCGAATCCATTTGTTTTTCAAATAGCTATTTTCTATTCAGTTCTAAATTTTCTTTCACTTTGTAATAACATCATAACCATTTACATTCCCACCTTATACCTGAATAAATCCAAATTATTTTAACCATTGCAATCCCTTAATATTTTCTAAATTTGCATCTAACGCACACATGGTTGTATATCATTACAATAGTTATGTACGTACTTTACAGGTTGTCCGAAAACTCTTCTAAAATTAAGTAAAATAAATGTCTCTCTAATTACACACAGGCAATCAAACATCTATCACAAATGATAAAACTATGACCTCTTTGTTGTACGTATTGAAAACTATGACCTCTTCGTTGCACTCATTGAGTCATTATGTTCAGAATTGTATTCGGGCAATATCTATATACCGTGTACGTAGTCTAATTACTATATCATTTTTGCATGAAAATGAACTGAAATTTGAAATTCCTCTTTTGGGGAGTGGAGGGGAAGTCAGAAAAGCTTAACTTTAAGTTGTCGACCAAGATTTCATATGTGCTATTTCTGTCATCTTGAAAAGGGGGTGCTTTTGATTTTTTTATAATTTCTTGTGCTCTAGAATTTACGTTCAATTACTTTTCCCCGTACTAGTGATATTTGTTGAGATATCGAAAGAAAGGCGCGAAGGGGTCGATGGTTTTTTCTCGCTTCTTCGTTGGTGTAACTTGTGTAAAGTATTTCAGTTATAAAAAAGCAATACATAGCATCCTGCTGGGATAATGGGACGAGTTATTCAATTTTAAATTTCTTGATGTATAAAGAATGATGATATGATGAACTATCAATTTTTGTTTTGACTTTGTTACTATTTACAGTAAGATAAACTTTGTCAGTTTTGCGTACAGAAGTGAAGCTAAATTTTTGGGGTTCTTCCGTTGCAGACTGACTTCGCCGAGAAGCGAACGAAGCTAGTTTTTCATTGGAATAGTTCTTGTAGGATACTCTGTGCACACTTACGTTATCCACATAGACCGATGTTCCTCATATACTCATTTCACGCTCGCCGTTAAAAGAGTTTTCACAGCACATAGCTCTCGCTTTGGCCGCTTTGTCAACATCTTCTGTTGCCTGTTGAACGACAAAATTTGATTTCTCGGATTTCTTCTTGACCACGGAAAAAATGTGACTCTTGTTTTCTCGTTGGCTAAAAACCTTGCCTGTGTGTATCGACTCATCGAAGAATACATCCGCGGGAAGTTTTCATTTTTGATATTAGGGGCAGTGGTTCTGCACTTCCTTTTTTTTGTTTGCTGCATCAACTGAATATCCGTCAAATACAATCGTTGTGTTCGAACCGCAGTGTCTTTGCAGCTACTGTATGTACTTAACTGCTTCGAGAGCTCAGATATTAGTGTAAATGGTAATTAATTGATAACTAATCAATAACTAGTACAATTTCGAGTGACAAACAAACAAACAAACAAAGGAGCATTAATGCAATTTTAAGAAATATACTCTAATTCACATAACATTAATTCGTAAAGGAAACAGCATTGCAGTCGGTAGGATTCGAACCTACGCTAATTCACAAAAAAATGTTCAGTATTATCACATCGGTATTACGAAGGTATTGTATTCAGAGATAGGATTAAAATGTGTTTCCGTAAGAAAAGGGTGAACTGAACATTTTGCTTCTGCCATCAAAAAGAGTGGTGTGGCTGTTGTTGGGATTTAGAAATATGGTACTTCAGAAAAAAGGGACATTTTTATTACATAGTGTAAGTGATACTTCTACTATACAATCTCAGAGTGAATTGCATTATATAGAAAAATGAACTGTGAAACTGATTTTAATGTATGTATGTATTATCAGCAACCTCTTTTTGCCTAGGAG
>CALNHX010010980.1:0-35752 GCA_940337035.1 Agriotes lineatus
GACATGGCGATGACTACCTGCTGTCCCTTGGGGTCCGGCTTGGAGTCCGTCACCTGCCAGGTCTTTGTGCAAAGACCTTTGTTCTGTTTCTGCAGCCTGTGCAGAATGGTTTTGGCTTCCAGTACTGGTCCTGGAATCCATGCTAGGGTGTATACTGGTTTGGGAACGTCCTTGGCCTCCCTGAGTACTAGTTTCGCTCCCTCCCATGGTATACAGCCTTTTATTGTTATCTCCAGCCACGTTCTGGTTTCGAGGTCCGCGCAGGTCACATTAAGTCTTCCCCTGCCGTGGCGTACCTCAAGAAATCTCGGGTGGGGTACATTCCCCCCATCTTCGATTTCATCAATTTTTTCGAGCAGGTAGGTTCTAATCAACCCTGCCTGCTCGACATTTAAGGTCTCATCTGGGTATCCGTCTGGCAGAATTACCATTTTTTCCCCAGTGATGGCCTCTTTGTAGCTGCGAGCAGGTTCTTCCACCCTGCTCCTTTTTTTCTGCTGCTTTGGGGTACTTCCTTCGGATCGGTTCCTTTTTGACCCTCTCCCGTCGTCCCCTTTTCTTGCGCCAGCCCTGGTCCCTGAAGGCCCTGGTTGCGGCTGACTGCTTGGGACTGTCCCGGTGCCTTTGCTCCCGGTTCCTGCCTCTTGCAGTCGTTGGCGCTTCAGTTTTCGCTTTGCAGCGCCCGATAGTTTCCTGTATTCGGCTGGATCCATCCAAGATCCTCCAGCCGATCCCTGGGGTTGCCCCCTAGGGGGAGAGTTATTTTTTTTTGGGTTTTCTTTTTTTTCATTTGTTTTTATAGTTAAATTTAGTTCATCCATGTTGTTCCCACGAGTGATCGGGAAAAAATGTCAACCCTCGCCGGAGCCCGAACGTCGAGGTAAGGCGACTTAGTACGACGGAGTTGCGCCAGGTGCTCCGAAGGAATCGTTCGTGAAACTGCCTCCCCAGTTCCATGCAGCCCTCGTCACGATATCTTCCAACTTGGCTTGAGGGATGTTTATCGACTTCCCAGTCTAGATCCGCTGGGTTTAGTTTCAACAGGGCCACCACGTGTAGGATGCAATCTGAGATCACATATCACCAATCATTGAAGGTGATACCCAACGGTCTTGGGATTTCAGAGGCTGGAGTGCTATGCCTTTGTCCTCCCCTGTAGTTGACCTTCCGCCGCGGGGCAGGTTAGTGCCAACTCCTGGCTTCCGGTCAGCCACTCGACCCCTTCAGGATGATAATTTGCTTGAGTTTTTGTTGCATTAATTATGATTTTTCAATTTTCAAACCATTTACACATCTCGTCTAAAGCACTTTGAAGGTGATTAACCGCTGTTTGAAGATTTGGGCTTTGAGATAGGACAGCGGTATCATCCGCAAACATAGCCAAGGTAGTGTTGTTGGTAGTTGGCCCTGTAATGGATTTGTATTACTATACATTCAGTCCAATCTTTTTCCCACTGAATCGTGCTCCATATCATTTGAAATATGTCATAAAAAATATAAACACCTTCTTCACCCATCAGTTTTATGATTGCTGCTGGAATGCCTTTTTCGCCAATCACCTTATTATTAAGTCTTTGAATCGCATTTACTACCCCTCAAATTGAATTTTTTTTTCTTCTCTATTAACAGCTACAGGTGAGCCAGCGTCAACATCACTATACAAGTCAGCAGACCAAGTCTTGGGTTTGAAATAACCAATTAGAGTCTTGTTATTGAAGAGATCTTTGGGTAGAGCTCGATTCATTAGTGTTTCTATTTCTTGGCAGACTGTGTTTTTCTGAATATTTCTTATCATATCGACACTCTCGTTGGATGCGCGTGTGCAGTTCTTTATACTAAACCCACTGTGGTTCGCCATACATATTAACACATTTCCTCTTCCAGTTTTATAAAAACGTACTCTAGAGCTAGAGTAAACGGTTTTGGAAAAACATCTGTATTTGCCTCACATCTCCTTTTATCGGGATATTGTTTGTATCTTCCTGGTTCTGCATTGTAGCTATTGCAGTGTGGTATACGTTTCGTAGTAACTGGCTGTACCTATAATCTATTCTGCTGTGTTATAGTATAGCACATAGTTCAATGTTATGAAAAGCCTTCTTATGGTCTTCGAAGACAAATGTTTTGTTGATAGTATATAAGTGATGGCGTTTGCCAAGTTAGATCTTAAATCAGCTTATTGTCGTGGTCGTCAACTGTCTAATTTTTGTCTAATCTCGGTGCGATAATTGCTGATAGTATTCTTTCTAATTGAAAGTGTATGTATATATGTCTTTCTAAGTTGATCTGTGACCTTTCTCTTCTTCATCTCCGTCTCCCATGGTTTGCTCATTGTCGGACATACGCCTCTATAAGGTATCTCCCCACGTCTCTGTTTTACGATACATTGTACCAGTTCAGACCTCCGATCTTCATTAGGTCATCTCCCCATCTGTGCTGCGGTCGTCAATGCTTCGTCGTTCTCATCAGGGTTCCCTTCTTATTAATTTTCCGCACCATCTGTCATTCCGGGTAATTCGGCTGCTCCATCGAATAACACAGTATGTGATAATAAGTAAAATTGTGGGAAACAAGGAAAGACTTTAGATCGATGGCCCCACACTCTGCATGCATTCCCAAAGTTAAATCCCGTATATTTGCAGTCTGTATTAAAGTATAATTTTTATTGTTTGACCAAACATCTTGCAACCCTCAGGTTTCATGGTAAAATGTAGATACTGTGTTTTGAAATCCCATGGGTGGGCGGAAGTGAGAATTAAATTAATTTTCTACACAGTATCTACAAGAATAGTTTTATTATTTTTTTACGATAACTATACGAACTTTTT
The DNA here is from genome assembly GCA_940337035.1 of Agriotes lineatus. Classification (NCBI taxonomy): domain Eukaryota; kingdom Metazoa; phylum Arthropoda; class Insecta; order Coleoptera; family Elateridae; genus Agriotes; species Agriotes lineatus. The sequence goes on from CALNHX010010980.1 coordinate 2,829, forward strand.
TGTATCAAAGAGATATGCTGGACAACTTAAACAAATATAAAAATCACCAAAATTTATGATTTAACACCCTGCACACCAATAACAAACACTCACAAATTAAGGTTATGTAGGTACGTTGAGTGAGCATGTCTAAAACAAAACACAGTATCTCGTAGATGCTGTGTTATACACAGAATTTTGACAAAAAAGTTTGCTAGGTGTTTTTTCTAAAACACAGTAACTACCAGATACTGTGATTTTGTTTGATTCTTTCGAATATTATAATGACTTGCTGTGTTTTGAATTGGAGAACAGAAGGAATGCATGTAGATACTGTGTTTATGGGTAGCTGTAAATAGGTAACCAGTATATATAGCGCAAATCTGATTAGCTAGAATGATGCCGGACAACACAGTATCTACATATGAACATTCAGCTCAATTTCACAAAAAATGTTGGATACTGTGTTTTTCGATGGAGCAGCCGAATTGATTCCGTCCTAATTCCGTCTTTTGTGCTTTCTCTTATTCATTTATTAGCTTTTCGATCTTTTAAGAAACTCTCAACACTTTGCTTTCAATGGCTCTTTGATGCATTTTTATTTTGTGTATTATTTTCTATGGGAACATCCACGTTTTTGTGACGTATGTCGTGGTCGGTAGGATACATTGGTTGTACCGGGTGGCCATAAACATCTGAGATCCCCCCATGGAATTAGCTACTTATAAATGTTGGCTAGCATTATACATATTTGAATTATAATAAGTATTGGCAGGGCCGAGCCGTGCCTGGGGTGCAAAGCGTGCACAGCACCCGGGCGGCAAACTATTTGGGGCGGCAAAATGAAAAATGAAAGAAATTTAAGATAGGTATGCTTGTGCCTTGCGGCATTAGAAAATGCAACATTTTTTATCAAGTTATAGTCTTGTGTCTGGCTTTTTTTCGTATAAAGGTAACTTGATACAGAGAAACGGTTGCATTTTTAAGGCGGCAAGCATACAATAATAATTTATTACTTATAATTTATTTTTATTATAAACACGTCGCGTCGGTGCCGTTTGCTATTGTACACGGTGATTATACCGACACACGAGTTATCGCTCTGTCGCTATGGTGCAGCGTCATGAAACACGAAACTATATAGATCAGCGAAATCAGCTAGACTAAGCGGTCCTCTTTAGACACAAAAATTATGAGTAAATTGTGTATTTGTGCTTTGTTGCAACATGCTTCATGCTCATGCATGCCGCCGGCATATACGATAACAAACTTAAAAAGGGCAATTGGGGGTTAGTTTAGTTTGCGATTGAATGCTAGTAAGATTGTACTGAACTAAGCAGAAATAAAAAGGCTAAACGTTTCAAGCAAGAGCTAAATAATATAGTGCTTTTTAAAGTTGAAAGTTTTAAAACGTAAGTATTTTTCATTATTTTAAACCTTTGAACTTTTCTGCTTATTTTTCTGTTTCGATATCCTTAGAATTTATTTGTGCTTAATTCAGATGGCCGATGGCAGAAAGAGACTTTCTGGCTTTCAGTATCGAAAAAGAAAGTCCGAAAAAGACGAAATTAAAAAAGGACTGGCTGGCTCCTTAAAAAAATTTTTTGTTTCCACGGCGGCTGCAGCCGAACAACCATCAACAAGCCTGCAAGTGGAGGAACAGCTTGATTCGAACAAGGACACGCATATGGAAAATCCAGAAATAGGGCAAGAAAATAATAAATCCGAGGCGGATGCACAGGACACACCGGATTCACCACCACCAACCGAGGTTGCTGCTGAGGACGCTGGGATGGAAATATTGAAAGATCCTGCTCTTTGGCCGCAAGTTTTAACAGATAACATTAAAATGTCTATTCTTGAATTGGGGCCATTACAATTGAAAAATATTGCATTTCCATTAGACGATTCAAACAGATCTTTTTCAACTACTTATTATGACAAAAAATTAAGCAATAATGAAAAAGTTCCTAGAACATGGTTAGTTTATTCTAAGTCAAATAATTCTGTATTTTGTTTTTGTTGCAAAAAAACTGACTGGCGACACTTATCTCAAAATTTAGACAGGCACGAAAAAAGTAAGGGGCATTTTGAGAGTGTTAAGAAATGGGTCGAGCTAAAAAAATCGATTGAAAAAGGGACAACTGTTGACTCAGTCAACCAAAATTTAATTAAGTTGAAAAAAAACGATGGACCTCAATTATTGAAAGAATCATTTGTGTCATACAGTATTTAGCTGGACAAAATGCAGCTTTTAGAGGAAGTAATCAAAAACTTTTCGAAAAAGGCAATGGTAATTTTTTGAAGCTAATTGAATCAATTGCAAAATTCGATAATATAATGGCGGAACATATTGGCAGAATTCAAAAAGATACCAATAATATGCCACATTATTTAGGTGATAAAATCCAAAATGAATTAATTTGTCTAATAGGTGAAAAAGTCAAGCAAAATATAATCGAAACTTTAAAATTGTGTAAATATTATTCAATTATATTAGATTGTACACCTGATGTGAGTCACAAAGAACAAATAACTGTAGTTGTCAGGTTCGTTTTCATTAATGATATTTCAAAGGGTATAGAAATTAGAGAGCATTTTTTAGGGTTCTGCCCAGTTACAGATACAACTGGTGAAGGACTAACGGCCTTTTTATTGAATTATTTAAAAGAATTAAATATTGATATTAAGGATATGCGAGGGCAGGGATATGACAACGGTGCCAACATGAAAGGCAAACATAATGGGCTGCAAAAAAGAATCCTTGATATAAATCCTAGAGCCTTTTTTGTCCCTTGTGCAGCTCATAGTCTTAGTTTAGTTGTCAATGATGCTGCGAAAAGTTCGCTTGAAGTAACAAATTTCTTTGCTATTATTCAAGAAATATATGTTTTTTTTCAGCCTGCACCTACCGTTGGCATATTCTCATGAAAGAACTTCCTACCATAACTGTAAAACCTTTATCTGATACACGGTGGGAGAGTAGAATCGATGCCATTAAAACCCTTAGATTTAATTTAGAAAAAATTTATGATGCTCTCTTTTCCCTTTATAATGATACATCAAGAGACAATGACACAAAAAACCTTGCAAAGTCACTAATTAATAAAATAAAATCATATAAATTTGTGTGTTCTCTAGTAATTTGGTACAATATTTTATCAAAAATAAACACTGTAAGCAAAATCATGCAAAAATCTAATATTATTTTACCAGAAACTGTAAAAATGTTGACAGAAATTCAAATTTTTTTCATTGAAATACGATCTGAAGGTAGTTTTACAGCTATGCTTAATGAGGCAAAAAAAATTGCTGAAGATATAGACTGCGAAAGCGTTTTTCCAGCTGTAGGCTTGGTTAGACCGAGAAAAGGAAAGGTTTTTTTTGATTATGAACATAGAGATGAATCAATGGAATCACCAGAGTTGAATTTCAAAGTCAATTTTTATTTTTATATTCTTGATATAGTAATATCAAAATTAAATGACAGATTTGAACAGTTAAACGAGTGCAACTCCTATTTTGGCTTTTTAAATAATTTAGGCTCATTATCTATAGATAAAGAAGAATTAATGAAATGTTGTATGGATTTACAAATTAAATTAACCGATTCATCTACAAAACAAATGGATGTTAATGCAATTGATTTGTGCAATGAAATTGAAATATTGTCCATTTATAATAAAAGCAATACGACTTCGGCCAAGGAAACTTTAGAATACCTTGTGGCTAATGATTTAATTAGCACTTTCCCGAATTTATCTGTAGCCCTACGAATTTTTTTAACGATGCCTGTCACTGTGGCTCATGGTGAGAGATCGTTTTCAAAATTAAAAATAATTAAAAACTATTTGAGATCTACTATGAGCCAGAACAGACTTACAAATTTGGCTGTAATAAGCATCGAGGAAGAGATCTGCCAGGCGTTAGATATGACGGATTTAATACGAGAATTTGCAATTAAAAAAGCAAGAAAAGTCGCTTTTGATATTTAAATTTAGAATTTATGTAGTTTTTAGTTCATGTTTATAACTTCTAAGTTACTAATAATAAATAATTTAAGCAATACTTTGTTTTATAACTATTAAAGCATTATGTTAGTTGTTTTAAATATTTAATTTTTTAATTTATACAAATAATAAAGTTTATAATAACCTTTATATTTTTTAATTTTTTAAAACAAGTTACAGTTATCAAGGCAACGCAGAATTTTAAAATTAACACTATTTACGTCTAAGGAGCTATACGCTATAGGGGCGGCAAACTATATCTTGCACCCGGGCGGCAGATACCCTTGGCTCGGCCCTGAGTATTGGTATGAAATGTAATAAAATGCAAATAAGAGGAGGGGAATGTGCCCCAGATTCTGCAGTTTAGCCTACGACTCGATTATAAATATCTCCTGTTCTAACTTCAATTCTTATTGCAATCTGTAATACTCGTAATTTTTGACAGATAGGAATTTTAGTTGTGATGACATTAATGACATTTAGTTTAGCTGATTCCAAAGGTAATGTGATATCAGATATTTATGGCCACCCGCTACAACTCTGTTTTTAGGTGTAGTGGTATTTTCATGTCCATTATGTGTTTTATTTTACCATAGCCGCCCATCCTAGTCTTATTCTTCTTTCTACTTTCATCTCTTGATTTTCTTTACTTAAGATTAGTGGTTGTCCAAGATATATGTATGATTTTACTGTTTCTATAGCATTGCCTTCAATTTGGATACTCTGTACATCTGTATCTACATTGGTCATGTATTTTGTTTTCACAAAATTCATCCTTTGTCCGACGTACATTGATGCTTTGCACAGATCATTTATAATTTTTGCAAGTTCATCCTGACTTTGCCATATTATCACAACATCGTCGGCAAATCTTAGATGGTTCAATTTTTCGCTCAGTATGCTTGTAGCTTTATCTTCACATCTGAGTTGTTTAAATACATCGTCAAGTACTATCGTGAATAATTTTGATGACAGCACATCGTCTTATCTTACACCTCTATTGACCTTTATTTTGTCTCTATCCTCGTATAGCAGTATTTGAAGCGTTGCTTTTTCATATATTCGCTGTATTAATTTGGTGTATCTGTAACGGATACGGGCAGTATAGTTTACGACCGTGTCGAACGCTTTGCTGTAATTCATAAATGCAATTCACACTGCTTTTCTCTATTGGGATTCTTATAGCTTGTAAGTGGTCGCTGGTACTAAATCCTTGTCTGAATTCTACTTGTTATTTTTACTGGTATAAATATAGCTTCATAGTCAGTCGGTTTGTTAGAATTTTGGAAAACAGTTTCTAAATTTGAGATAGGAGACTTATAGGGATGTAATTTTCTAGGTCTTCTTTGTCAACTTTCTTATAAATTAATACCACTATGGCGTTTTCCCATCTCTTTAGAATATCTTCTCTTTTTCATGCATTTATTGAATAGTTCCTTCAGTTCGTTTAGAACTACGTGTCCACATTCTTTTAGGATTTCTGTTAGAACTTTGTTTTCCCCAGCCGCTTTACGATTATTCATTTGCTTTAATGCATTTTTTATTTTGTGCTTCTCTACCTGTGGCATATCTTCTAAGTATATGTTAATTACCTCCTTCTGAATTTATTTATTTTCTTTTTCTACTCTCTTATTTCTGACTTTAGATTGGTATAGATTTACAGAGAAATCTTTTGTTTTTGTGAAAATCTCTTTCCTGCTAGTTATGGTTACCCCTTCTTTGTCTTTTAGTTTAATAAGTTTTTGTTGTTCTCACGAATTTCTAAAAACCTTTAAACCTCTATTTTCTTCTATTACTTTCTGCTCGACTTATTTAAAGACAGATAAATCAGCAACTGCCGTTTTTACAAAATTTTAAAAAAATTTAAATTAAATCATAACATGAACCAAATTTTTGTTGTTCGGCAGATAATGCGAGTATGAATTTTTCTCGGCATCATTCAATATACGAACTACTATGCCCAGTACACATGGTAAATAATGGAGAACTGCAAATTTGATCATCACAAGTAAAGCGCGACAAAGAATATTTTAGAGTTTGTGGATTTAGATATAAATCTATTATTTGTCACTTACCGAAAACACTTTTCTATATATCTTGCAATGGGTAGATTAGGGCAAGTACAGGGTCCGGCAAAAATACCTCCCCTATTTCAAAAGGTGGCTACAAGTAAACAAAGAAAGATACAGAAAAATATCTATATTTGTGAATAACATATAGGTACTATGCCGTTTTACATCAGCTTGTTGTAAAAATATGCCAGGTAAATGGCAGCTTCCATTATTGACACACTGACGAAGACTTTCCCGGACGTTGTGCATAGTTTTTCGTGTCATTTCTGGCGCAATGGCTCCAACTTCCTGGGTGATTACCTCCTTAAAAACTTCTAGTGTCCGAGGGCGATATTTGTACACTTGTGCCTTCAAGTATCCCTAAAGAAAAATTACAAGGCATCAAATCAGGCGACCTTGGGGTCCAGGAAATATCACCCCTCAAGGAGAGTAATCGCAGAACCACCACTACGCAGAAACTCCTCCAAAACGAAAGCACAGTATTGTTCAAGCCAAGCTATTGCGACGACTGAAAACCACACAACAATACCTAATAGAAGCGAATCCCCTATGTTAAAAGTTGGCAACACGCCACCATTTTAACACAATGAGCGGGAGTTACATTGTATGCAACAAATCTCCTTATTGTCTTAGAATGCTTACCTTGCAACCTTGAAGAACAAAGAAGCTGTTGTTTAAAGCGCCGACTCTGTAACCTTGTATGCACGTGCATCCGGTCTCGAGGCATACTTGGAAAACAAGCTTATCTTAGCTGATTAGAAATGATATATAAGCTAGTGCATGATATTTTATCTTCAGCTTTTTAGAGTACACGTTAAATGTAAGAAATTGTCTGTCTGAATCTTTGAGCTCCAATGAGCAGCATTGCTGTTGTAAAATATAAGTGTTGTTTAAAAAGTCGTTTCGACGGTCTTTTTATTTAACTCGGGAGTTTTAAATGGGGAAAATGCGAAATGTAAATGGCGAGTATAGGCAACCCTCGAATCTCATTAATTTAAAAAAATATTTTGCGAATAAAATTTGGTATAAAAAAATCATACATTTTAATGGCTAATGCAGAATTACGCATTAGCAATTAAAATTTACAAAATATTTCTTAAATACAAATTACAACAGTACAACTTTTAATGTAAATAAAACAATTATTCAAGGGACACAGTAGTAAAAAGATTTTATTAATTTAAAATACATTCAGTAGAGATAATATATCGTGTGTTCCAAAAAAGCTCATTTGCAGCATGCCATGATCAAATTGAAGTTTGCCGTAACTTGATATATACCCATTGGTGCAAATTAACTATCAAGTCAGAGAGAACTAAATTACATCTTCACCTTGAATTATTTTCCTAAAATATACAAAACACTTAACAAAAACAAATTTTATTAACCGTTATGCTTATTGCAGTCCTTGTTGTGTAGATGCCATCTTATTTTCCTTTTTGCTTGATACAATTAAACTGAATGCTGGGTCAATTTGTACGTGTCACAGTGACAGATGTTGCATAAATAAATTGCAATTTGACAGTCATCTACTGGCTTAATTTAAGACATGACTAAATTTTCTATCTTTCTTTCTTTCCACGGCCTACCCTAAATGAATTTTTTTGGACCACACGATACAATACAACAAATATTAAGTTCTAGAACAAAAAAACAGATGCTTATACATCTAAAAAATAAAATATACGTATATTTATAAACATAATGAATAAATAACCACCTACTGCGCAGCCAATTTCTTAGTTTTCTTCCAATGTCCTTGGGTAATGAAGGTATTTGGCTTATTCTTCTTATTGGCAAATTTGAAGATTATTTAAGTAGTACACTTACTTAATATCAAATCATCTCAGATGTGGTCATAGTCGGGGCAGTCCCTTTTGCCAAAATCTTTCGATGATTTGGAGAACTGGTTGAAGTTATTCTACAAAGTAGGTTGAAATTCGGTAACAGAAAGAAATGCATATTAATAATTCTGAATAGTTCTGATATATAACCTAACGTTGAAAATTACTATTGTTGCTTGTTATTTTATTATTTTGTAAAGGAAACAAATTAGCTCATACGTCAATACATGTACATACATTTGAAGATGTCGAAGGCTGATCATAATATGAACATAAAATTGTATTAGCTTCTACCACATTTTAAGGAGTACCTAACGATTACTTCTAATGCTTCTGAAGCTAAAGAACGCGGTACAGAGATGTATAAAAATGCTTAAGACAGACTGACCCATACAGTACCAATTGTTTGCAACCAGGAATGCAGGAATACTTCTTTTTCGCGCTGACCATTATCACCATGCAAAAGACATCCATAACTGAAAAAAATTAAGTATTTTAGTGAACTGGGTAGATGACACAATATTACCAAATTAACTATGGATGTTTATTCGGCTATGTCGCTGTAAATAAACTAGGAATATAAATTCAGGAGCTGAATCAAAGCAATACACATTAACAAGTTTTAATCAAAATATAGGTAATGCTTACTGTAAACTATGCGAATCGACGCACTTAACGTCAACAAGCAAACACATACAGAGCAGGTGCGAGGTGGGGAACAGTAAGACTGTGTGTAATGTGACGTCAAAAATCGATATTCCTGTCTGCTCCTGTGTGATACAGGCTGTAAATCTTCGCGCCCCGACCCGCCGTGGTAGCCTTATCACTTTTCTGTTTCTCAATCATAGGTCTCAGTTTCACTTCTGTGCTGAAAACGGCACGTACATCGCTATTGATCGATACTCCCTCCACAGCCGTATCTTCACCACAGCGCATACTCCGCTCCAAATAGCGGAGGTCTCTTTGCCGGACCCTGTATTTCTAGCAACAAAAATTACTTCTTGCCACTTGGCGAAGGTTGTCCAGAAACATTAAACACTATTTATCGTAAGACGGACTACAAAATCGAGTCATAGCGTTTTTTGACAATGTGCTGTAACTTAATTATGAAGTGGAACAGCATCTTGAACGAAGAAACATTATTTGTCATGAAGTTTTTGAAGTCGTAAAAGCTTTTGAACAAAACTAGTACAAAGAATATAAGATGAATTATTGAATTTTATGTATTTTAATCTTCTTAAAAGCTTTCCTAAAGCCATAAAACATACCTGTAAGAAATCGAATCTCGATGTTCTTTCCTGTATTGAATCAAAGTTTGATTTTTCAGCAAATAATCATTTGTCAAATCTTCAAAATTATCTCCTTGATTAATCTTATAACTTATCATGATGTAAGTTAAATGGTCAGTGATTCAGGAATACAAGATAATATAGTACAAGGTGTCGGATATTTTACTCATTTATAGATCTCACCGTGACACGTCACAATAGCCCCGTCAAAACAGCCCCGACAAAATAGCCTTGCCAAAACATCCCTAGCGTAAATCACAATAATATTTGTAAACACGAGACATGGCCAAAGTTACTTTGTTTATTTAATTACACATTGTATATAACTAATACCGGCTGGTGATTTGGGCACGCAACGTGAGGATTTCAATGATAAATTCTTAATATTTAGTTAGTTGGTTTCCTTATTATTTTAAAACGAAAGAATACTTACGGTTATTTTAAATAATATTGCATCTGTAGATACTATTGTTTAAAATTTTCCGAAACTGGAAAATGAAAGAAGTAGATTTTCAGCTTTTACAAAAATTCTATAAAAAAATAGGCTCTATGTACTATTTTATTATAGAAAATACATGTTGTTTACAGATGCAATCATATAAAACACCCATGTTATAAAAACTACTGTTACGATACTTTTGGAGTGTCCCCCGTAGTATTGAACTTTCGCTAGCTGAATTTTTGAACTTGAATATTTATGGTTGGCTTTTGTCAATTTTTGCATGCTTTAAACTAGGTATAATTAGCTGTATCTTATTTTTAATTATTTTCCTATAATTACCAAGCAGTTTGGTAAGCAACTCTTCGAATAATTACCCATATTCTACTAATTAAATTTATTTTGGTCATATTCCTACAGATATTTGTATATGGCGCTTAGGCAACCCCTGTTGCAAATTATTCTGCACTATTCTATTTGTTGCTAGATAAAGGATATCATTTCTTGCAGTCACACTTTTCAGGCTGGTTTTTTCGCATCTTCTGGCCCAAAAATTTTGGAAAGTTTTGATAACTGGTAGCTGGTGGATTTTTGAGCTCTTTCCCATTTTAAACTTGGTGCAGGCTGCTAGTGCCTCGGCCGTGTGCTTAAATTTGTGAGCTAATTAGTATAGCTCAGCTCCGTTTTGATTTTTCGGAGGATCTGAAAAAGCACATGTGCCCTTAAGACGTTCTTATTTGATTTGGTTATACTTACGTCCTTCGCAACTGCGTGAGGTAAGATAAGGCCAGTTTCTTCTTATTTGGGACTTATTTGGGCGTTGTGCGTTATAGCCATTTACTGTGGGTTGCCATTTCTTGTCGGCTACGATCTTGGGAGAGTTTGGACGCTTCCTGCGAGAGGTTGGACTCCTATCTGAAGAGGCTTAGCATTCCTCGTTCGGCTGCTTTCCGCGGGCACCCAAACCGTCGATTCGGGCTCCTGAAATTAGCGAGTAGTCAAGGAATTCTGCAATTCCCTGGGAGCTACGCTAGAGGGTGTAGCACTGCACTCACCTGCGACACATTCACCGCCTCCTCGGTCCGCTGGGCCTCCTGCTGTGTCTGCCGGAACCCCCGTTGCTTCTGCCGTCGTCGGCCCCCCGCAGGCCAAAGGTTAGGAGCCGACATGTTTTTTCTACAGGCAAGAAACTGATTTAGTTATCACTCCTTGTGCTTGGCGTAATCTTATAGTTAGTTATTAGAATCTCGTCTCGTTAACAGATAGGGCATGTATGATATTTTTGGCATAGCAATGCTTCGTCTAGTTAGATGTTAGTGCATGCTTTTGTATAATTTTAATGCGTTATTATGATAGGGCTATTGCAAATTTCGAGCGCCCATTTTGTGCAGGCTACTGATCTTTATTGAATCTTTAATCGAGCTTACCCGAATTGGTAAAGACAGCTCTGCGGCTCAACCCTGTAGGAGCCTTCGGTTTTGAATTGGCCCCGAACCACGGCGTCTCCGTGGAACCTACGAATTTACAGTTTAAATTAGCCCTCATGTTGCTGCCTTATTTGCATTCATGGGCAGCCTGGCGAATTAACATCAGAACGCTTACTAGAGTTCTGTTTAGGTGGTTCCGCTGCTGAGGACTGGGGGTTTGTCGGCCGCCGCGCCCCATTGAGCTCCCCTGCAAATTGTATGTTAGGTCATCCGCGCTAGTATTTCAGTTTTAAGGCAGTACTTACCGCATGTTGCCTACGGTTTGCTCGATATCCTCGGGTTTATTTCGACGCCATTTGCATGTCGGTCGCTGAGATCTGACGTCATATTTAGCGTATAGTGGATAGTGAACCGATTACGGTAGCCGATTGTCTTACTTTGGAGTCGCGTGAACCCGTTAATTATTTTGTCGAGACTCTGTTTGCGGCGTTCGCGATTTTTCCGCGTTATTGTAATTTATTTGCGAGCCTCTACGTAGGTACAAGTTTGCCGAAGGTTTATTCAAGCGATTGCTTTAGCGTTCATTTATGTACCTGATGTATTTCCACTGAGAAAACTGCTCTGTCACTATATGGCCATAAATCCTTGTAGTTTTGAAATTTTGGGATAATTACTTTAGAATCTTTCTGAACTGATATTCGGGCTTTCGCATCAGCTGAGCGCTTGCATAACCTGGCCCTGCTATATCCTGCCTCACAGGGACTAATCTTTTTCTTGTTTTGTAATTTAATACTCGCTACGCTCCGTTTTTAACCGCGCAATGTTTTAATGTGTTAGCCCATTCACAGGTCATAGTTATTACTGCTCGTGGGCTACTGTTTGCTCGGTATTTATGTTTATATTTATATTTATATTTATTATTGCATGTCGCATACTGTGTGTTTTCTTTGTTGTTGCTAGAAATATACAAAGGTTTATACTTATTGCCAAGTATCGCCTTTGCTACTTGTAACTAATTTTGCCTACTGCCTGCTGTGATTTATATATATTTATGTTAGCCATGCACTATAGTACCCACCAATATTTATAATAAAGCCGTGATCTATTCATTGGTTGTTGATTTGCTTATTTTTGACTTGCTGGTTTTTATCTTCGACCTTGTGTAAGGTCCGGCACAAGGAATTGGATCTGAGTCTAGGACCTGGCGCCCACTCCTTTTTTTTGTATTCTCTTTCAGCATAGCTGGAACCCTGCGACCCTCGCGGCGAGCTAGCCCAACTAGGCCGATAGTTACCAGCCGGCAAAATATCCAATATAACTTTCGCCAAAAGGTAAGGCCGACCGTCTATCTTCCCTTACACTACATTTGATTATAAAATAACAACATAACAAGATCAATATATTAAGTATATTTCTACACAAAAAAATACATTTTTAATTTTACCATTCTTAATTTCTAAATTATATGAGACACTACGAAGATAATCAATAACACTTAAATTATGATAATCTTGTACTACCATTTCTAATCTGCTATTAAGTTGGACAGCACAAAACTATTTTGGTACGAAGTTATTTTGCATGGAGCTATTTTGTCGGGGCTATTCTAACAGGGCTGTTTTGACGGGGCTATTTTGGGTGGGGCTGTTTTGTTAGCGCACCATATGTCACCAATACAAACAAAAAAGTCATAATTAACATGGGTCCGGAAGCGCTTCGTTTCCGAGATACAGGGTGTTAAAGTTTTCAAAAAAAGTCTTGACCGCGCATGAAATAAATAATTTAAAAGTGCGGCATAACAATGTCCTTAATAGCAACAATAAAGCTTCAAAGTTTCACTAAAATTGCGCCTGGGGTTTTTGAGATATTGAACCATTTCAGTTTTTGTCTCAACAGGTTCAGAAATATGCAAGAATATGGGCTTTATATTTTTTTCTTGAAAACGAAGCAAGATACGAAAAACTCGAAAGACAATAAAGTTGAATTTTTAGTTGCTTTATTAACAAAATGATTAAAATTGCGAACAATCTACTGGACATTATTATGTTATGAAAATTCTTAAACGTCATGTGCCGTTGGCACGCCCCTAGAATTACTGGATTAATTGTAATAAGTTAAAAACATACCGCATAAAGTAATAAACGAACTGTATAAATTTCATTAAAATTACCCTAACGGTTTTTTAGATAACAATCAAAAACTAACACCCTACATCTCGGAAACGAAGCGTTATCGGACCCATCTTTATTAGGACTTTTTTTATTGTATTGATGAGATCTATAATTCGGTCAAATATCCGACATTTGTTTAACACCCTGTAGATATTCACTAATTTTACTTTGTTTTTTCTTATTAAGGAAACAACCTTAGCTTCTTCTAGAAAAGCATCGCATATAGAAAAATGAAACTTTAATTTTAAAAGACCCCCAGATTTTTCTTATTATTATGCAGTTTGTATTAGAGATGGGCGCGTGAGTGATTTTTCGCTCACGTCACGCACGTTTCACGCCGGCTTTAAACAGTCACGTTCACGCACGTTCACGCTCACGTTCCCTCACGTTCACGGCGTGACACGCCACTCACGACGTGACACGCAGCTTTTATTTTAAAATTTAAATTCAGATAGAACAGAATGTTCAAATTTAAAACCAATGAAAAAACCCTAAAGAGAACTAAAAATATGTTTTGCACCTGACATAATTTACGTGATATGTTGCAATCAGAATAGTTGACATAAAAATAAAAATTAAAATTGACTACAATAACTTCGACAAGGGATAAATACTGATTTCTCGCTAATATATTTCTTGCAGCTGTCTTCAAAGACATTACTTTTAATACTAAAAGCTGTCATTGGAATTGACGTTTCCTTTATTGGTATGAGTACAGAAGGTATATGTTGCTAGGCAACACTTTTAATTCGTAGGTTTGAAAGTACTTTTACGTACAAGGATCAACATTTGTAGCGTTAAGGCGAGTATACAAAAAAAACATTACTTTTATTAGAATAATAAGTTCATCTACACATCTAAACATTAAAATGTTGATTTAAAAATAATATGTAATCAACATTTTCGGCGTTAAGTCGAATTCTGCGCTCTTCTAAAATTCGCCCAGCTGTAGAAAATACTCTTTCGCTTGTAGCGGAACTTGCCGGTATGTTTAAAATGTCTCAAGTTTTTTTAACAGTGGCGTATTTACACTGTTTTTCCAAAATCCTAAAATGTCATCTACATTTCCGAATTTTAATTTAACATACTAATTTAGTTCTGTTTCGACATCATCCTAATTACATGTGTCATCGTCAGAGCTATCTCTAAGTGTAGAAAGATAAGAATCTGATGCTGATGTACCAGTTTTGAGTCGTTTGCTATGTATTTCATCATTATCATCTATAGTTTTATTTGCATTATAATCTTCTCTTTTATGTGAAGGTATGAACTTTAAGGATTTATAATTAGGGTCCAAAAATAAAACCACATAATGTAACTTGTTTGGCACAATTTGTGATTTAATGAATTTAAAAGTTGCTGCACCCTGCGGTTTTTTATTCGTTACTAAATATTTAACGTGAAATTAACGTGAAACGTGAATCACGCCTTGGAAATTTTCACTCACGTTCACTCACGTTCACGTCACGATTTTCAAATATTAGTCACGTTCACGACGTGACACGCCGTGACACGACGTGACACGACTGTTTTCACGTCACGCGCCCATCCCTAGTTTGTATTGTCTATATTTGGTTCCAATGCTGTGACAGAACAAAATTTTTTAGTGTTTGGTGCTTCCTAGACGGATGTTCGCAACTGCTTAAGAAGAAATCACGTCAAAGCAGAACTGCAAATTAAATTTGAGTTTCGAATGGAATCGACTATTTCATAGTTAAAGTTCAATTTTTGAAGTTCACTAGTTCACTTGTTTTAATTGATTGATATCCATCGACTTTTCACTATTAAATTCTTCAAAGTGTGAAGTCTACCAGTCCTAATACGTATAATATAACGTACCAATACATGATCACCACACCTCTATATTCCCTGTCAATAGTGTCTTGTTATTAAAAATTGCAGGTGTAATAACCCAAACGATTATAACGACAACCAACTCTTGTCAAACCTTAACTTTATCAGTATATTTAACCTAATTGCTTGCGAACCACTATGTTGTCTATATAATCTCAAAACAGTGGTAGTTAATTTATGACGTAAATTATTGATTCATCCATGTTAACATATTTTGATTATGGAAATATATTATATCTCACTATTTGTGTCTCACTAGGTTTTTTTCAAACGTATGGAGACAATATCATATTTCTCAGTTGTTAAAATAGTTAATTGTCGCAACGTTCATTTAACTACCTTTTCCATGCAATTATCATACGCGTATTGTACATATAGCGTATATAGCCTTGGCCAACTTGATTATCTCGGAAATTTTGGGTCGTAGGTTGGATTAACGAGATGGTTCTTGCTAAGTACTAAATATATGGGCGCCAGTTACTATACAGCAACAGCACAAGATTTAATTAAAGCTATTCTACTTTAAAGAATCAACTTTAATAATGTCAGGCCAGTAAACGTACCATGCATAAGTTGTTGAATTGAATAATTTGAAAATTACGGATAATATTAAATTCACTTAGACGGTTCAGTTAAGACTTATTATTACATAAATAACGCCGGACTCCTTACGTTTAAGATAAATCCAGAATTAGTATTTAATAAATTATTAAATATAGAAGTAAATGGAAGAGTTACCTATACTGAAAGAATGCAAGAGACAAGACCCCCTAAATTGTTGTATCACTACCAGCCGAAAGTCAGCAGATCAGTGGGAAGACTGAAGGAATGATGGAGCGATAAACTGATTAACCCCCATGAAGTTGGAACAAAGAGGATTAATCCTTGGTGTTAATAATAATAATCATAAGCTTTCGGGATCGATTGAGCAATGTAGAAATCGCTTTAATTGAAAAAAAGACCAATTCTTAGTAAAAAAAATCAATACAATTACTCATGGGTTTCGGCTTACGACGAGGCCTCACAGAAAAGACGCAATTATAGATGTGGCACTGTTAATTGCATGCAGAAGAAAGCTTTTCGTAGAATCGCCCGATAGCGCGCACACATCAGCGAAAATCTCTTCCCACTGTTCTTGACAAATAGAAAATACAGCATAAATCCTGAAATTAAATCGGTAAATACGTGATCGTTTTTTACTAGTCACAAAATCATAATTATCTTAAAATCTAAAATACATAACCTTAATTAGGCATGTGATTTGAGAATTAAGCGGTTTCAAATGTAGCGGAGAGCGCAAGGGTAATGGCTGCGTCGTGTACGAGAAAAAGTTTCAAATATCCCTGACCGGCACTGGTTAACCATACTCATCGAAGAAATAGCAAAAGTGCCAGAACGAATTTCTGCTACCGGGTGTTATGGATTTTCTCAGTCTGTAATTTGCCGCTCAACAGACAGGAGGCGGCTATATACTTGGGTAACAAATTTAGCTACACAAGTAATATACACATCAGGGAATTCCCCAATAATGTATTTGTAAAGTACACACGTTTGAGTGTAGAAAATATCCCAGTACTTTGTGATATTTCATGGCAGAGTACTTGAGGCCTAGTTATAACATGCATTAATACGGTAAACCGGTTGCTCTGCTAAATGTATGATCCTATGGCAAATCTACAAGATTTTTTAATTCTTATTAATTTTTCTAATGCATCTTTTATTGTATTAGCAGACTTTAGTATGTAAACCTATAAATCAAACACGAACCAGACTATTAATTAAGACGCTTTTTCTAAACAGTTAATACCTTTAGTTATTAATTATCACAGAACACCACGGGCACTTTCGATTTAAAATGCAATATTGCACTATTTATTACAAAAGCTGGCAGATGCTCAAATAATGTATCGGGATGTTAAAAATAAGGATAATGCAGTATCTACATTGGAGGACAATTGGCGAATATTCAAAGTTGTGCCACTTACAGCAGCAACTGGAACGTGCGGACCGAAAGAATAAGTAAACTTCCTGGTGGCCTGAAGAAATAAGACAGCTTTTGAAAAAGTACCTCTGGGATTCACAATTCCTGAGTACGGGACTTAGCAATTTCTAGGTCTTCTAGCTGGATCTGTAGAGTATATTCAATTTGTTTTAAGCAGATTCTTCATCTTCACCCATCAAAGTAAGACTAACGACGACGTAAAGGGATATGCAGTTCGAAGTGCCAGGTCTTTGGAAATATGGAATAATCTATTTTGAATAATTTAGCTTTGAGTGAGACCACAAAGAAAGGAAATGAAACCGGAAAGAAACAAAACTACCTACATTTTTATAGTAAAGTCAATAAAGATAAGAAAGCAAGAGCTGGAGTGTCCATAGCTCTATATACCAAATTTGGAAATTATATTCGCAGTTGGAAAGCTATCGACGAAAAACTGTCAACTATGGCGCCAAAAGTTATGGTAATTGGTGTACTATATGCACTAACGGACGATGCAGCAAATAAAGAAAAAGAATAACTTTTTGAAAAACTGTCCCCCATAAACCATAAGGTGGAGCATAGGAAAGAATTGGTACTCATGTCATCTGTATACAGGTGATACGCAATAGTTTTACTGGAACTAGATGACTCAAGAACTTTGAAATAGTTAAACCTTAGATTAATCCGAGAGATGGGGAACCGACATTACTTTTTGTTGCCTGTGTTTTACATATGAACTAATTAAAGTAATTGTATCTTTGTGACAACTGTTAGCTTTGAAAGCGTCATTGTTCTTGTCTGAAACATTGATGTGGTAAAAATTCAAGGGAGTTTGGTCTGAAACCGTGGTTTTCAACCTTATTGTATCTGATCTCCCCATTTCCATATAAATATTATTCGCGCCCCGCTTTCAATGAAGTAAGCGAAACTTCGAGTGGAAGGTCATCAACAATGTGGTGAGAAAAAGTAATCGATGGGTATCGCTTTTCAAAGTTCAAGGTCATTCATCTTTCTGGGGTCTAAAATGTTGATGAACACCAAAGAAAGTGAAAGAAATTTAATACCGTTTAATACCGCGCATAATTTTTGTTGATTACGTCTTTTTTAATTAGTTTTGAAATATGGTTCGGAAAATTTCTGTTGTACTCTTCAAACAAATCACAGTTAGTCATTTATAATAAACAACTAGCTTCAAATATATCACATTTGATGCTCGAAATGTGCACCACTATTGGCTATAGGTACACGAATCTACTTTTCCTTTCATGCTTTCAAATATTCCATACAGATTTTCTTCGGTTAATCTTTGCACAGCACCTTTTATCCTTTCTTTTAATTCGTCCAATGTGTGCATTTGATTCTGGTAAATTATATTTTTTAAATGACAGAATACAAAGTAGTTCAGAGGAGTAAGATCTGGCAACCTCGCCGGAAAATTTCCTCTCCCGATAACTATGTTATCATAAAACGCTTCAATAAACTGACAAGTTGCTCGGGCAGTACGTGCAGTGGCATTGTCACGTTGAAAATAACCTTGCTGGATCTCATCATCACCAGGTGTCTTCCCTTTAACAATGCTTCCTGTATTTTGAATGCGACCAACAACTCTGTGGATGTGACGGCATAAAATGCGTGATTCACTACTGCTTCGGGAGATCATTCCCAGAATTTGTCAACACACGGCATTATTGGGTGAACCCACTTCCCATTTTCATCTCTATTTTCATTTGGGAGATACGATTGTAAAAGGAATTTGTCCTCAAGTGAAGATGGCATGATTACAATCAACAGTTCTAGCCTACAATAGAAACATTCGGTAAAACATTTCAATAATTAATAAAAAGGAAGTATTGCCTTACTTTTGTCACAAACGTGGATGCTAATGTTAGTTTTGAAAAAACTGTTGTTAAAAATTGGGAAAAATAGTGAAATTAACGGAAAATTGACATTTACATAATAAAAACAAGCTGAAACTGACAGGTGATAAACAGCTAACTTTACTGCAGAAACTTGACGTAGATATCGATAACTTGCGCCGAAGAAAGTTTTTTTCGGTTAGTCTTCGTTGATCTCCCGGTATTATGATTATATAATAGTATAATAATTTCTTAGGTACTTAAATACTTATATCAATTTAAACGGACACAAACAACTAGAGCGGCGTGAAAACAAGAAGTACATAGCCGTGGCTACAGTTATGCGTCAATAGCCGGTATCAATGGTGTAGAAATGGGTATCTTAGGGGGGCAAATTAAAATTCCCATTTTAAAGGAAAACTTTTCATGCTGATTTATTTTTGGTTTCAAATGCTAAATACATTAGCATGCCATAAGAAATACAAGCTTTTGAATCATATTCCGTTTTTTTTTAAATAATTGGTATAAAATCTGTTGCCTCCTTATAATTTCACATTATAATGACGACAGTTTATACATAATCTAAATTTTGAAAAATAGTGTAACGAAGTGAACTAATGTAAAATATGATCAGTAAAATAAACAAATGTAAATTACTTACATACAAATAGTAAATAAAATAATATCATAATTCATTAATTACTGTCTGACAAAGAAGCAACACCATCGTCTTCACTGTCATCGTCATCTGAATCACCCGTATTCACAGTGAAAGCAATCGTTTCTATTGCATGTTACAATCTATGGGCTTCCTTCATATATTTCTCTGCAACTTTATCTGCATTTTCATACACAGCGGCCCAATCTTCTTGTGTAATTGCGTTAAATTTTTCAACTGCCAGTGCAAACAATATACAATTTCGTAACCTCAAATTCATACGCTGATTGGTTCTGTTTTAAAAAGCGAAAGGAAGTAAAACATAGAGTTAAGCTTTGATAAACACACGAGAAAAAAAATTACACGACGAACGGCAGTGAACTGAATACAACAGCGGAAATCACCTTGTTGATCGTAATGGACTCGTCCGAACGTTTCTAGCGTTCTGCGCATATATGACGCGGTGTACTTTACAAACTGAAAGACTTCTAGATATGTAATTTGTGAGACTCGATCATACACGTAAACTTGGCGCGGCGCGCGCCGAGTCAATCTAGCGTTCGAAATAAAAATATCCATAAAAGTTTAGCTGCATTTACTTCGCTGCTTGTACCACAGAATTTTGTAGAATAAAAAAGTTTGTCGCTTAATGCAAAAATTACTACACTTAAATGTTGGCACAGATCGTCATCCGCTCCTTAAAAATATGCATAAACCTAAGAAAACGTCTAATCGCCGCAAATGTTCACAGTATAGACGCGGAACAAAGCTAAAAAACAAGAAGCGACACTCGCTGCGGTGTCTTTGTTACTGCTGATGCCTTCTTGTGTTCCGTGGTATCGAGATTCTCGGAGGTACACGTAAATTTCTTAGAATGTGATTTATTTTATGTTCTCTGGTTCTTTTTTATTCAATAACTAGATTTTTTACTTTCTTTCGTGCCCCTTTTCGAGATATCTCGCGCCCCACAGTTTGAGAACCACTGGCTGAAGGATTAACGCTGCTTGGAGAAGTTATAAATGTTTAAAATAAAGGTATTATGAGAAGCGAGTATGAGTCCGCGCATACGAGCGTGGCCACTTAGGCGCTGCCTCTCGGGCGCAGCCATTCGGGCGTAGCCGTTAGAGCGGGGGACACTAGGGCTCGAAGACTCTAGGACGCGAGGACGCTAGAGCGCCGGTCATTAGATCGCAGGACACTAGGGCGCTAAAAGACAAGTAAATGCATTAATCAGGGGTGGGAAAGCTACTTTTAACTACACTACTAGTTACTTTCTAAAGGTAAAGCAGCTAGCTACGCTATCGCTACTAAAACAATCTGTAAAGGGGTTTACACGGAACTTCCGTCTCGCGAATTTGATAAATTTCCAAATAAAAAAATGTAGTTTGCTGGGATTCGCCTTCGCACTCTGAGGCGAATATTTCGAGCCATTTTTTTGTTCGCCGCTAGAATAACTGAGTCACGGGCGGGTTTGAATTGGACTAGTTTCTGATGCGTTATAAAGCACCATACTATTCTGTCACATTTGTGCTATTTACCCTATATTTGATAGCTCTCATTTTATCCAATGATAAAACCGGAGCTATGTGCAAACTATTACTTTTATGTTTTGCAAATAGAAGAGTAGAAAAATGATGCTTTGCTACATTAGATGCACAAACCGCAGACAGCGCGCGTTTTGAGCTGGTATTACACCTAAAAATGATAGATATTCAGTGATATTGTTCATTTAAAATTTGACAAACTTTAATATTTTGCAAAATTACATAATTCTGGTTTTTATGTGGTATACCTAAAAGTCAATAGTTTAACGTTTTAATACGTGTATTGCTGTAGGCGTGTCTTGCATGAATAATTCCCTAATTCAAGAACTGTGTTTTTAACTTAAAAGAAAACGCTAAAATGAGTGATTACGGCTCTGACAATTTTCGAAAGATATTAAGAAAGCTTGGGGTTGTGATAAAATGCAGTAATTACCTCTTTTAGCAAAAACCTCACTGGTTTAGAATACTACACTCAATGAAAGAGTCATTTAAAAAAATATATTTCAATAAATTTCTACCGTTCTCGGTTGGTTTGGCAGAAATGATCTTTTTGTGTTGAGTTGATACAGGTACATTTTAACTACTGTTGGAACATAACCACTAACATTTTTTACCAGAAACATTTCTCTGGCAGAAAAACTCAACTTCTCAGAAAATACAAATATTCTCTCTTAGTTATTTCTAAACATAGTATTTCAATACCAAACCAGTAGTTTAACATTATTATTACTTTTGTTCCTTTATTGGTGCTGCATCACATTGGTATATTATTAAACTAGTTTAATAAGAGGGCATATTGTAGTCCTGCAATGCCTCTTATTAAACGGGTATAATATACTACTTTATTTACTTTTCATATAAATTATTAAAAGCGTTGAATTTTGACATTTCACAGATGTTACAATTTGTGAGTTTTCTAGTGCAAAGTAGGCTATTTCAATGTTTTTCGTATGGAAATAGCAATACAAAGACGGTGCTATAATAAACTCTATTGTAGCACTGTTCGCGGTGTTATTATAACCACATTTTGAGATCAAAGTCGACATAATATATAATTTTGCGCCAATCAGGAAACAATAAATTCCTTAATTCATAATCGTGTTGAAATTTGAAACAATTGGCGAACTGAAAAATGAATTAATACAAATTTAACTAATTTTAGACTGCCAATTTTAACCACGGACCATTATAATCATGGCATTTGATAACCACATATTAATTTTCGGCAGGAATGACTTTGAACCGTAATGAATTGGTACAATTTAATTTACTGTTCTATCATTACCTCAAGAATTTTTAAATTTTTAGAAACTTTGCACTGAAGGAAATAACGTACCTAACGTTTTCAGAAATTTGAAACATTATAACAAATAGCGGAACAAACTTACATTCTATTCTAGACAAATGTTCTTTTGAATTTTATTTGTTATTATTTTTAAAACTATTTCTAGCAATTTAATTTTTCCACCGTCTCAGAAAAAACAGAAAGCGACTTTTTCGGAATTTCGGAGCTTCTGAAATTATAATTTTCACAGTTTTTACTTAACGATTTGAAAATTTTTTAGGTTAGTAATTTTTAAAATACATTTATAGCGTTTTTTTGTTCATTCAAGTCAATTGGTTGGTGGTGTTTATGTGACAGACTTCTATTGTTAAAGCACCTAAATACAAAATTATATAAACGGAAAAAAGTCCTCTCAGAAAAGTCCAGTTAGTTCTGCAAACGATTATTATTTTTTATACAGTTATTCAATTTCGACGCTCGCCATTGGGATTACGAAAACGATAAGTGACACAATGCTGGTTAAATTGGTGCAGAATAAAACATTTAAAACACTTTATCTATTTTGCGTTTAGAATAACTCCATTCTAGCACCCAAATCACCTCATTTGAGTGTTATAATAAGTCGTTGGTGTGCTAGAATAGACTAGTAAAATTTACTGTATGGATGTTGGTAGCGTTGAACTGTCAACTGACATACGCCAAAAAATACATCTCACAAAGAACACAGAAAATTAATAAATAACAATAAAAAATAAAGTAAATTTAAATTATTAGGTAAATTAAAAAGTACAATTTCTATACACATTAACAGTTACGTGTGATGTGTCTTGAGAATTTATAGTGACTCCATGTAAATTCTCATCCAACAGAATATTTTGATGAACATTAGTGTTGCCTATAACATAAATGTTTCTAATTGTACCATAATCAGACCGTTCTTGTGAAATGGTGGAACATCCAGTTAAGGCTGAATCAACTTGCTTAGACCCAAGCATTTCTGCCACTTCAATTTTTACTTCCTTTTGCGATAAAGGAAGTATTGGATTCACCCCAAAAATTCGAAGTTGAGTTCTCAACAGATCTTCACGTTTTAGAATCCCCTGGACGCAAAACACATATTTTTTTTCATTGGTCCGCCTGTCTGTCTGTCTGTCTGTCTGTCTGTGTGTCTGTCTGTCTGTGTGTCTGTCTGCCTGTCTGTGAACAGAATATCTCAAAAACGAAAAGAGGTATGAAGTTGAAACTTCATATATAAGTTTTGTGTACTATGTAGATGCGACAGCAAGCTTTTGAAGAAAATCGCATGACCGGAAGTAGGTGTTTACTCTTGTAATTTTTCAGTTTTTTTATACTTTTTCAAAAACGGCTATAACGATTTTTTGCATTTTTTTACATTTTTAATGTGTATTGATGTGAGATAGATGATTTTCCAGTTGAATACTTCTAAAGTGGATCTCTTTTGTTTTCTTTTCTATTTTTTTTATTAACTCCTATTGTAAATAGAACACCAGGTATATTGATACATTTTTGAATTCAGCTTAAAATTTTAGAGAAAATTTGTCTCTTCAACTAATGCTCTATCATTTGTACTGTTTTTGTAGAATTTGTAATTTTTGAAAATTTTTGACAAATGCTTAAAAATTCAAAAAGAAGTTTTTGACTAATTAAAAGATCACTATAAAAGGAAGTTGTGTGAGTGTATCACACCAGATTTTTTTTATAGAAGCCTCAACATAACCTTCGACAACAGCCGAAGATTTCCAACCTCCATGGCGTTTAATGGTCAATAAATCACCACCATGATTAGCTAAATGTGTCGCACTACACCTTCTAAAACAATGCCCTGTCAAACGTTCTGAGTTTGGCAACTTAAGAAAAACTGCAATCTCTTTTGCCACTTTCCACATGGAATTGATACCAATTGGAGAATTAACACAACAGCCACTACGATAAGTTAAGAAAAATTGCTTATGTGTAACTTTTTTAGGTCTTAAGTTAGCATATTTTTTAACTAAATCAACCCAGTGTTGATCTGTTATTAGGAATTGGCTGGGTACTTTGTTTTTTGTTTTAGGTATGGACACCAGGACGATATCTGATTTATATTCCATATTATCAATAGACAAATTCGTTAGTTCCCCGCGCCCACAGGCCTCATCATAGCCCATTATCAAGATAACCTAAAAGTTTATCAGATATAAAGTTACAATATAAATATGTAAAATTTTGTTTTATTTTTATCGCCAGGTATATTCTATCATTTGCTTCTTGAATAAATTTATATATTTAAAAATTTATGAATATGTTCTTCTACTAAAATTTGAGATTCTTTTGGTGTGTAACCTTGAGATGATCTTTTTAAAAGTGCCTGTAATTTACTGTACTTTAATATATCCATATATATACTTAAACATGATCTCAGCATTGAATAGATTCTCCATAAAGTAGATGATTTATACTTTTGGCGTTGAAGATCAAAATAACAAAGTAAAATATTTTCGGAAACTTCTGATGTTATTTTGCTGGCGCCACTCTTCAAATTTTTGAAATTCTTCATCTTACTGGGATTTGGACTTGTCCAGCAGTAAATTTTCTAACGTTTTTTGTGAAATTTACTTAATTTTCGGCGGCGTTAATGCTAAACTTTCTTCGGCATTCCTTTTCAAACATTAAATGCGAAAATAAATAAAACTGACTTTTCAAATTCATTTTGTTCACAGCCGCCTAAAATTACATCAGATAAATGTTACCAACCACCGCAAAATTCCCTAGATTTAAAATATTTATTTTTTAATTTATAAAATGGTCTTCAGCGGCAAAATAGAAAAAATAGTATAAAACACTAGTTACAGAAGGTCCTTCAAGCACTCATTTGTTTCTCAACGCGCTCGTTTCGTAATTTCAAATTAGTGCTTGAATAGATGCCTTCTGCAACTTGTATTTTAATATACTATTTTAAAGAGGAATTTAAATCTGATTTGCGTTTATTCTAATAATTTTATGTAGATACCAATTTACCAATTTATGGAGACGTCATTAGGAAGAGGTTGTTTTCCTTTTTTCATCGATTTAAGGTTTGCAACACTTATTTTCATAAATATAGTAGGCTGTGTCTATATTAATCGGAAAACAGATGAAGGCTTTAATTTGCCTTTCTAATCAATTTTTATTGTAATACATAAAGTGGATTTATGTACATTATTTAATTATATTCAAGCATTCAAATAAAATTTATTTAATAAGTGCAATAATCTTTCCACCGAAAATACTTAAACAATAAATTAAAGAGAAATTTTTGTGAGAAATTGGTTCGTTCGAGAATTTCACACAAAATGTTAAAAATTAAGTCGATGCTGGTGTCGAAATTATTTTACGGCAGGTACATTTTTCACTGCTCAGTGTTGAACATTATATTTTCTAAAATTATTTGTAATATTGAATATAATGGAACTAAGTTTCTTACTATTTTTTAATAATACATTGCAATTTAAGCTAGTAATAAACTTATGATAGAAATTAAAATAATTCAAGCATTTCAAATATTATAGTGAAGTATTTCATATAAATGTCATAATTTAAATTTGAAACTGTAATCATGTAGAATTAGCCTTGACAAAAAATAAAAACAGAAAAAAAAACAATGTAAGATCAAGTGGGGGCACAACAAAGTTTGTTGGTGGTTGGCTTCACACAAAAACCCAAACCAAAAATTTAAATAAATACGTTTTTTCACAATTTAATGAAGTGTTTTGTATTAGCGCAGTGTCGTGGATAGGCTGCAGGAGTTTGCAATTATTCGTAGCCTCTCTGTAGATGATAAAACTGTCTAAATGCGAATATTTTATTCTGGGTGCTTCATCGGTAATTAGTTGAAGGTCCAGTAAAAGAAGACTAGGCCATAAAAGCCCAAGGACAGCGGCAACCCACTATGGTCTCAGGAACCTTAACGGAGGAAGTGCAGAGGTCATCCTACAACAATCACATTAGCATGTTTTTAGAAGGCTTGCAAGGCAGGCTAACCATAAGAAGACAACCCAGACGTCGAGGGATTTGCTGGTGGGCCGATACAGGCCTAAACATCCGTCTGCTGAAAGGGATTCCAAGATCAGGAGTACTTTTTCCTAAAATTCAGTGATACAATTTCTGTGAAGTTCTTCACGAGTGATAATCATACAGGCTTAAAATGTGTTCATTGCGATATATAAAGTCAACACCTTAAAGAAATTAATGTTGCTTTTTTTACTTTATCTGCTGGATAGGTAAAAGTAATAGTTTGCACATAGCTCAGACTTTACCCTTGACGAAAGTGAGACCTAACAGATAACTCTGCAAATACACCAGAACTGCATACCGCCTTATGTAGCAAGAAGCGGATTCAATATGCGCCCGATCATGGCGCAGTAGTTTAAGCGGCGAACTGAGCAGCGCACTAGAAATCTCGCTAAAAAGTATTAAACTCATTCTGCCTGAGAGCGCGGAGTTCGAATCGTAGCGACTGCAATGGTTTTTATTTGCAAGTTGATGTAATTCGCACGATGGGAGTTCCATTTACACAGCATTACAGATTTTTACACTGAACACCAAAAATTTGACCTTGTGGCATTAACGAAATTGTTTGGTTGCTAAGTGATCGAAACTCAAGTTCGACAGCACACTCGTAAGTATGTCATTTTGCATAATACACAGGGTGGTAAGAAAAAATAAGAAAATACAGTGAAAATTGTTTTCCGGATCAGGTCGCTGTGACATCACATTTAATACCTTCTTTCAATTCTAAACAACTTTTTCCAAATAACATTTATGTGTATTTTGAAAAATAAAGATACTTTTTTCTTGAGGCAGTTTCATATTTTTGAACCTCCCCGGTATGCGAAGGATGTATTTACATTTTTGCAAGTCCATATTTAGTTTTGGAAGATTCAGGGACTATTATAGAAAATTGCATTTATTAGTAAATGGATAATAAAACAATTCTCCATATCTATTCCAATTTATGACGGAAACTACTTATATATAATATTAAATATTATGATATATATCACTGGAATGGAAAAATGTACAGAAGTTGCAATCTACGAACCTTTGTTAATGCATTGAAAATGAACTCGGCTAATTTTCAAGTCTGAGATAAAATTTTCAAAATATGAAAATTATTACAAGGATTACAATAAATAAAAGTTCTAAGATTTTTCATATCCTTATTACATACATACATACAGTGTGTCTGACTTTAGACGGCACCACCCCATGTATTTTTGTGTAGTATATATTATTGATTTAAAAAATTTCTTTTTTCTGGTTATACCCCTCACTAGATTCTACTTTTTGGGAACGTCACTTTGCCTTCACGGTAAAATGCTAGCCTACTACTATTTAAAATAAACAGCAAAATTGAAGAAGTTGTATTAGGGATTTTTTTATCAAAAAATCTTGACAGTAAAAGTTGTTCAGAATCGTTCAACTAAGCTAAATCTAGAATTTCATTAAAAACAAAAAAAATTGAAAATCTCTGAAAAAATTTAAATAACGATTTATGGGATGCATTATATGATCTTCTAGTTGTAGTACGGCAGGAAATGTATTATCAATTAGACGGGGCGCCTATACATAATGCAGTTGTAGGGGTGCCAGGTGCACCGAGCCGCTGAGGGTATGTGCATTTTTAAATTCGGCGGAATTACTTGAGGTAGTGAAGCCTGTCTATCCAAGTACTGACCAAACAGACTGGGGCTTAACTTTTACAAGTGCCGTGAGATGTGCAACCCCACTCAGCTGCACTGCCCCCACATCTTTATTGTTATTGGTTATTATACGCCAAGCGAAACGTTACTACATAGCAGATCATTAATAAATAATAAGTACTACAATTTTGAACCTTCCTAGCATCTTGTACACTTTAATCTTCATCTGCAGTTAATTAAAGATGTTGAATTCTATTCAAATTTCTTTATATAACTTTAGAAGATGTATTGCTTATATAGGCCATTCTTTATTACATTTGTTAGTTGTTTTAAAGTAGTGCTGAGAATTACAAACCATCCGCTCAGCAGCTCCACATATTATTGTTCATACTCGTAGTATATTTTTTTTACTCATGAAACGTGCTTTAATAGAAAATATAACCGCTGAAGTAAAAATGTTACTGCTTTTATTAGGAGGAATGGGGCAGTGTGAAAAATGAATTAGATGCGAATAGATTTTTTAGTTGTTTAGTCGATATGCATCTTTAGTTTTGTGTTAATTATTCAATAAATACATTTTAAAAGGATTTGTTGTTTGGGGAGCTTTTATATTGTCTCAACTAAGTAACTTTGTATTTTTCGTACATATACATATATTTATATTTTTAAAGTGCTCGCCATTTTTTTCTATTACGATCCCACATTAAGTTTTAGTACAAACAGCTGACATCAACATCCCAACCCTGCCAGTGGCCATCTACCATCGTCTGCCAACAAGTGCAGAATGGCTGGGACATCCCACGAAATATTATTCATGCTAAATAAAAATACAGTCCGACATTTCGTTAATATCACGCTATTTAATATTTACTTGCAAATTTACAATTTCACAAAGGGCCAGAATCAAATAAAATTGCACATGTTCCTTATTTAAAAATTGAGAACATACGTCAAAAAATCTACCCGCCCCCTCACAACCGCCTCTCTAATTTTCTTAAAGAATACAGCCGACAAGTAGAACGTCTACAAACAGCGAATTTCACACAAATATTGATTTAAAGGTTTTTCTGATAATTGTAAGGTTTTCCCCATTTTTCAACCTCCAAATGCACTTGGGCCGCAAAAGTCTTTAAAATCCACAAATTCATCCACATACTGCCAAAAACAAAATTTGGCATTTTTTTTCTTTCCTCCTGTTTATGGGAACATCCAATTTGCTACAAACGCACCTCCCCTTTACACCCCTGTAACTCCGCCCTAGTGCATCGCAGACCCCACAAAAGAGCAAGTATGATGATCGTTGGCTCATCCTCTTTCTAACTAACCCCAAATCACATTTAGATATTTCAAGAAGTATGCGGTGTAACAGCACCGAACGCTTTCGTGTCCAAAAAATCATTTTAACCACCGTATTTCCTCCCCCACGGGTCTTACATTTTCACAATCTCTCCAGAAAGTTCGCCGTTGACGAGATATTTAAAATGACTCCAATAACATTCACCTGCAATACGCACAACTTGCAAAAATTCGCGAAAACTGTGTACTTTCCTAGCGCCACTCAAATCGCTGCTGGAGCCCCGTATTACCGTCACACTTCCAATTCGTTAAATATTTTCAATGTTAAAAATATACCTTCCCGTGATGCCACAGCCAACTATAAGTACTATATAGCAAATGCAACCTTCTGGAAGTAACACAACGCTTCGACAGGTGATCAGAAGCCCGTACAAAAGGGTAATAAGGGAAGTACGGACAAAAACTAAATGATCCAGAGAATTCGCTATGCAAAGAGGAATTTAAACAAGGGGAGTCCTTTTTTGTTTATTATATAGATGGATAGAATTACTTTTATTTAATATTTTATGGGCACACATCTCTTCTTAACAACAATGCCTAGCAGGATGTCATTTTCAAGGAATTTTTCTTTTATTTTATTTGTAAACATATCAGTCTCTTCAGCAAGTGTATGAAATTTTATGGAAAATTCCTTCAGGGATTGTATATGTCAATGAAGTAAATTTGTAAGAAGACTAGTGAGAAGACTGATGGTCATAGTCCTACCGTGTTTATTTTATACTCCCCTCCTTAAGGGAAAGAGCCACCTATCACACGACCTTCTCCTAGAGCTGTGCACAGAAGCACAAGCTCTGTTGTTAGTTGTGATCGAATGGCCACATGTTTCGTCTCTTGGTGTTAAGACTCATCAGGGTACCGACATGCGCTCATATTTAGTTAGGATGTGAGGGCAGAACTCTAAACAGTCAACTTACACAATTTTACAGACTTCGCGTCTGTTGGCGTAAAAGTCAGCATTGTACCGCCAGATGCAAGCACTTAAAGCACCAGCCTCTACACCGCAAAGTAAAACGAGGTTAGCGATTATACATTATACATACATACATACTTGCTCCAAAATTTTTGTGTCTTTTTCTAATTTGCATCGTAACGGCTCTTCCGATATATAACCATACATTTTGATTTCTCAGTAGAGACGGTAATATTGTATTTCTTCGCTGTTATGACAAATCTTTCTAAGAGTTTTTGAAGATCATCCTCCGATTGCGCTAGGATGATCGCAGGTATACAGTCTTAAGCCGCGTACACATTAATAAATATTTACGTTTTGTGTTGCATATCAAAATGTAGCGCACTTATTTTCGACGCAAATTTAATGGAGGGGCATCATTTTTCGACGCAAAAATGTGTGTTGTGCGTTGTGTGTCGGCGATCCGCCTGTTCGTCGATATGCAGCGCGGGGCATTGTGCATTCTCTTATTATTAGTAAGTTTTATATTTGCAACATTTGTGGAAATAAAGAGTATAACAAAAGATGGGATGGAACAATGAAGATACATCAATGGCATTTTGAATCTATTCTCTTGATTTTTGGCCCATACATATTAATGAGGATTTTAAAATCCACTGATGACAGAAGAACGTTGCGAAATTGTCCTGTGCTTTCTTCAATTTCTAATGCCGTTAAGAAGCCGCTACCGCCATTTTATAGTCATAAAGTTGTGTCATCTAGTAACGTCTTTCTTATTATTGAGTTCATTTTAATTTTTTCTAATTAAATTATATGCATTATAATAACGGCCGCATATTTCATTTTTACTAATAATGAGGTAATAAGACATGGTTAATTAATAATTTTTTTCTACAAGTTAGAAAGTTCATTCCTAAAAATAAATTAAAATTAAAACAATGCGGACACATATGCACTTCCAACATACGTCTACATCAGCACAACGTTGCGCCGCAAATCTCTTTGAAGTTCAAGTAAAAACCGACGGGGCGATAAATAGCGTCACGAAAATATTTGTGTGCGTTTGTGTTCGGCGAACCGTCCACATCTACATTAATTTCAACGCACACGCACAACGTAAATATTTATCAATGTGGACGCGGCTTTAGAGTAATAATTTTGAAGTACTTTGTTTCAAAATTAATTTATGGGCCGGTGGAGCAGTCGATCCACCAGCTACAAAAATTTAGCCTAACGTAACAGGCTGTGCAGTTTTTGTGCCGACAACGAAACAAAGTGCCACTTTTAAGTTCTACTCATAGATCTTCGTTCGTGTGAGAAAGATGGTGGCGCCCTCTTTAGTTTTTCTTTTGTTAACGCCTTGAGTCCGTTTGTTGGTAACTATGCTAAGGATGTAGTAAGGGCGCCAACCGTTCTGCATTTCGCAGGATGTCCTGAATTTGAGGTACTTTGTCTTGTCCTGCTAAAATATCTTACAGAATGCCGAATGTCCTTAACTAATATATTTCCCATTTTGCTCTTGTTTTTTAGCTATTTAGTGCATTTGTGGCAAATGTGTATCTAATCTCTATTATTACCAACAAGAATACTGCGATTTTATGAAACAAGGCTTGGTAGATGACCATAAAAGAACGCAATACTATTAGACAAAACAAAATGATGTCAATTCTTTTCACATGCACTAGATTCAGAAAATGAATTGTATCAATCGAATTAACCCACGTTTTGAATACCATTAAACGACCGCACTCAAATAATTCGTTAAATTGCTGGCATCAATTAATTGAATTAATTATACTTACATTAAAATCGTAGGATAATTAGTTTAGGCTGAACTAATGCCAATACCATAGCATTCAATGTTTTCGTACCAGCATCCTCGGAAGCTCCATTGTCTGTATTAAATAAGGCAGATTCTTTAGTATTTTTACACATGCGTCGACTCACGGCAGCTCGAAAATGTTCCCCATTGTTGTACGTTATTGACTTATTACAGTCTATCAGAAGCTGTAAAACTCTATATGCTCGAATTATTTAAAGACAGATAAATCAGCAAATGTCGTTTTTACAAAATTAAAAAGGATTGAAAATTAAGGTCGTAACATGAACCAAATTTGTAGTTATTCTGCATCATTCAATATACGAACTAATATGCCCAGTACACATGGTGAATAATGGAATAAAAATGTTTTGGATAACTGCAAATTTGATTATCACAAGCACAGCGCGGCAAAGAACTTTTTAGAATTTGTAGATTTAGAATATAAATCTATCATTTGTCACCAGTCTTGAATTGAGACTGATTACTCCGAGAAGGAAAATGAAACGTCTGGGGGGTATTTTAACCTATTCCCGCGCAATCCATCCATTCTTTTATCGATAGAAAAAAATATGAATATGAAGTGGTAATGTTTTCGGGGGGGAATTTTGTACTGCCCGGGGGGGGGGGGTATCCTCCCCTCCGGCCAACCCACTGGATTCAACACTGTTTGTCATGTGCCGACAACATGGCTTTCTCTATATCCTGCAATGGATAGATTACCGCAAATACAGGGTCCTGCAAAAAGA